>VXAY01001848.1:1069159-1099681 GCA_013399855.1 Oxyruncus cristatus
AGGACCACCGCCTGCCCAGGATTGTGCTCTATGGAGAACTCACCACCGGCTGACATAAGAGAGGAGCCCCGAAGAGGAGATACAAGGACTGCCTGAAACAACATCTCAGCCTTGGCCATATTGATCATCATCATTGGGCTACTCTGGCCTCCAATGGGGAGACATGGAGATGCAATATCCATAATGCTACTACTTCTTTTGAGATCACACAGAGAATCATTTCTGAGGAGAAAAAACTATGCAGAGAGAACCGAGTCTTGCCAGTACCACCCAAGGAGACTTTCCACTGTGTCCTTTGCAACCTTGTCTATCTCACATTGGCCTTCTTAGCCATCAACGTGCTTGTAGCAAGTGTGGGTAGAGTCCTTCTCTAATCTTCGTTTGCGAAGCCTGGCCATGATGATATTCTGTTTATACACAAATATTGTACAGTTAAAATCACCCCAAAAAGTAAAATCACAGAACAAACATAGGACCTGCAAGGAAGAAGAAGAAATCTTTTACGAAAGCTACCTCAGTAATTACAACACACTATGTTGTTACATCATTTAAAGGCTGTACGTAGCATGGCACAATAAAATTGCTGAGGCCTTACCAGGTTTTGCAAACAGTAATTTGTAACTCATAAAGTCTGTAAACGTGGACAGTCTGAGCTTTCATTTATGAGTGATGGCTGACATACCCATTAAAAAAAGTGAAGATGTTTATCTTTCTGTTTTTCTTTTGTTTGCTTGTGGGTTTGCTGGTTTGTTTTTTTTGTTTGTTTGTTTTTTTTTTTTAATGTGTTTCTGGTTTCCCAGCTAGAATAAAGTAAGTGGCAGCTTCTGCTACCTGCAGTGGTGGTGTTACATCACCAACACAAAGCCATCACACTGCCTGACACGATTCATAACAAGGGTAGTCTGTGCTGAGAGGCCCTAGAGTGAATCTGAGGGTTTTGTCAGGACTGGATTAAGCTACACTGACAACTGCATGTAGAAAGCTAGCAGAATGTCTGTTTATACATGGCTCAGCCACAGTCAGAGCCCCATTGCTCAGACATTAGTTTTCGTAAATAATTAAACCTGTAAAAATTATTGTTATCACCACAAGATAGTTCAGTATTCTTTCTGAAATTGCATTTTGAACTTGGCGTTCAAAACAGCTGAAGAAGCAAAAAAACATAGTACTCTCATCCACATTCCGAAAAAGCAATTAGATGTTCTGCTCACCCCAGATTTCCTGCACATAGGCCATTCTTCATTTAAACTAACTTTAATAAATTATTATGAGGAAATACTACTACTCTTCTGAATAACAATAAATGAAAGCATTATGCTCCAGGGTAGACTATTTTTTTTGTTCTTGATAAATATGCAGCATTAGCAGCTACAAAGTCATTACATGTTTTATTGTTTTTGAAAGCTAAGAATTGAACGCAGTCTCAAAATGACAGAGGAATATGTAGGAAACCTTTCAAAGAGCAAAGGTAGTGCCAGATGCCTCTATCCATCATATAACTGATGAGGATGCTATTGTAGCCACTGACCCAGTTGCTAAATTAGTCCTTAGAGTAAAATGCATTTATAATCAGTTAGAAACCAAATTCTATACAGGGAATTAATTACCCTTTAGTAAGAAAGGATTGATGTTTTGACTCTTAATTTCTGGAGCCTATTCTCTTTAACAAGGCTCTTCCTTTTTAAATGCATGTTTATGTGAAGATTTTCATCCTGAAATAGTACTTTTGAAAAGTGCATAAACATTAACAGTCCAAGAAACAATACATCACCTAAAAAACAAGGCTGGTTGAACTGCACCCATCTGAGAGCAGAATGGACTGAGTAGCTCCCTTAAACAATTAAACATCCAAAGACATCTCTCCTTTTTGACCATTTCAGAAGTCCCTCAGCCAAAATGCCAGTGGTTTAGTGACTAGCCAAAGCTACTTCCAAAGCCACGATATACCTTTGATTACTGGCAAGCCCTGTGGGTGGTGTTTCCCACAGCAAGGCTGCAGCTCTGTCCCCAAAAAGAACGTGTCCAGGCTGTGGCTGGAACCCACTGCACCTCCCACTAGCCTGTCTGCCCAGATTTCCTTTCCTTCTGCCCAGGTCTTTCCTTGATGCGGACCTGGGAAGCATCTGGGACACATGCCTGGATAAAGAGGTGTGTGGACGGGTGCTCCAACTCCTGCCCCTGGAAGTGTACAACACTAAGTTGTTTTGGGGTTGTGCCAGGGATGAGCCTAAAGCAGGGTGAATTTCTCTCCCTCGGGGAGAGTAACTGAAGTGTAGTAGTACATCAGGACTTAATTCTGCTTGGTGTCTGTAGAATATTGCGGAAGAAAGTAATTTTGGTCTGCTTTTATTCTAGTCAGCTACTGAAAATGTATGCCTATATTTCGTTTTTAAATGCAACACTTCATACACTTCCCCAAGCAGGTGATATGAACAAAGCCAACAATTTGGGATTTACATAAATCAAATACAAACAACCTTTTTGAAGGGTGTGACAAAATGCTATCAAAGAAATAGTATGTGGGTGGGAGATAAACTGCTTTTAAGCCTCACAGTGGAGATTAGTTGTGGACTTATTTTACAAAGAAAGTAGAGAAGCAGCAAATTAACTGTTGTGTATCCTAACAAACTACAGTTTGCAGGGTGGTGCTGACTGGGCTTCTGAAAACCTTTTTCTCTTGGATTCAGCTTCTGGATCAGTATATTCCCGGAGCCACTTTGGCCTGATTCTTCAGTTTTCATGCATGGGGAGATTTTAAGGTAGGAATCAATTAAACTATTTGTGTAAAGAAGAGGTGTAGAGTCAGGCACTGTGTATCACTTTCGAACAGAATAGGCTAATGCTGTACTGAGTAGTTCTTTAGACTTTGCTGGGGAAAGGTTCTTCTGAAGTTTTGCATCTCTCATTGTTGGGGTTTTGGCTCATTTGTGCACGTAAGGTATTCACAGGTGAGACTTCCACCTGCTCTGAGGGACATTGCCAACTCCTAGGCAATGAGTACTTGCTGTTGTAGAAACTGCCTGTCCTCAGCCAGCAACGCAGCGTTTGTGAGGCCAAAAGCAGCATCAGGCACAAGATGACTTTCTAAGCCAGCAAAGGGGAGACCTTGTGGAGAAACTGTAGCTTTGTCTTTGAGGGGTAGGCTTTTCCAGAACTGCTTATGCATGTTATTAAATAGCTGCTGGATAAAATTCAGAAATACTCCCAAAATCAGCACCCAGCACACCGGGCTGCTTTCAGATCAAAAAAGCAGTTAAGTAGAAAACAAATAGTTCCTAACTCTTCAGACTCAGAATTTTTGTTGTCCTTCCAGTGTACAATGTTCGAAGCACCTCTGTGTGTTCTCTTTTCTACTGTTTTTCTTGGACAAATATATTATGGTTGAATTTAAAGAGAAATACATTCAGTTATGAGTTATTATCCCATTGTAAATCTAATTCTTTTGTACAAGTGAGTCTTAGTTTTCCCCTTAATGTGTTTCAAATGTCAGGATTCAAGTTGTCTTTACCTGTCAAAGGGGCACAAACTCAAAGAAGCCACATATCTTGCAGGGAAGTTCCTACATTTGCATGAAAGACATCATGGGAATATGAAATATCCTGCACCATCTTACAACTCCAAAATAGCAAAGGATAATTCAGAATTTAATTGTCCAAAGAGAAAACAGAACAAGTTTTTGAAGAGAATGCATGTCAGAAAGGGGTGTAAAACTTTAAAATTAGTAAGCTGATTCCACTACCATATACAGCTGTACAATTCTGGGAACTAATTTTTTGCAAGATGCAAAAAAAATTAGTGAAATACCTTACAGATAACTCTTTAGACCAACAGTTTACGAAGCTGGCAACATAATAAGCAGTTCCCTGTATACAGACACTAAAATATAGCAGCTAGCTTTAGTTGTGTCATTCTTTTCAGTATGAAATGATCTCACAAGAGATTCAGGCCTGGTTTAACTATATATTTTCAGTTTTTGAGTAGCCCTCTGGCTCATAACAAGCCATATTCTTCCAGGAGAAATCAGGTCCTGGCCACATGCTGCTCAACATTCAGCACACTGAAAAATGGAAATGAAAAACTGGTAACGTTACACGTGCTGCGTTCAGTGATCTTCAGTGGCATCTGACCCAGAATCACTTGGGTGCCTTTTGTTTCAATATCTTGCGTGATGAAAGATCATCATATCATGCTACTGATACTATCTCCATTAGCAACTGGATTCTGTGTTTGGCTGTTGGAGAGAGCCAGTGGCAGGAGCCCAGCACAGTGCAGGTGGATGTATTATCTCTCACACTCAGCCTCCACACAAGCAGCCAATGTTTGGCAGTTAATCCCTTAGTGTACTTGTACTGGGTCTGGCATATATACCAACGTATTACATTTGAAATGTAAATAATATCACGACACATCATTGAGCCCGACTACAAGACAGTTTTTCCACTGTCAAATCACAAATCCAACAGGAAAACCTGGCAACTTGGACCGGGGCACAACTCGCTGTCATATTCTAGTTTACGCAAGTGAACATCTGTTTGCTTTTGCCCAGGGTGCACATAAAAAATATGGCAGTGAATTCCTCAGCAGTATATTGCAGAAGTTTACACAGGTCTTAAGCTGTTCCAAAGCACTTGGACTCTTGTTTTTTCTGCACCTTCTCATGTTCAACCTAGGAAAGGTTTGCACATAAAGAGTTAACCACTGTGGTGACTGGAAGTTGTTGATGCATCACTGGATGCCTTACCCTGTGAAAATCCTGATCTGCTTGCCAAGGCTGCCCTTCTGGACAGCAGGAGAGCATTCACAAATAAAAGAAAGAATTCATACAGCAGACTTCAGGTACAGAGATAGTGGAATCTCTGGCAGGATGAAACTGGCAGCCTTCTTGCCACCGCAGAACTACTCTGCAGAACTCAAATACACGTGAAAAGCTACATCATTGAAAATGTCACAGTCAATCTGTGTTTGGTCATGGACTGCAAATTAACACTAATGCTTCTGGATTCCCACCTAAACAAACCTAAAGCCCCTCTTAACAAGAACAGGCACAATATTCCAGAAGGGACGTGCCTGGACTGTACGTAAGAAACACAAGGAAGAAAGACTTCTATTCATGCTTAGAAGAGCCACGTAATATTGAAGACTTAGCAAACACCACACGTGAGTTTCTATCTCGTACATAGGAAAAAAAAATACATAGTTGTGGTAGAAGAATATGGGAAGAAATAGTAGCATTTTATACTTAATGACACAAAAAAAAGATATAACCTGCCTAAAAATTGAGTAACTGTAATAAACTTGAAAAAAAAAAAAAACCACACACAAAAAACCAAACCAAAACAAAAAAAAACACCAAAAAAAACCAAACCAAAACAAAAAACCCAAACAAACAAACAAACAAAAAACACCAAAAAAACACCAACAACAAAAAAAGACCAAAACAGATATGTTACTGTGATTCACTTGGAATTCAGAGAATCCTAATCAGGATATCATACACACAGTCACACTTCAATCAATTCCTGCATGACTCACAGTAGGCATTTTAGGGCATGGAGTAATTGGCATAAAGGTAAAAAAATTAAATTGAAGGAAAACCAAAACACACACGCACATACCAAAACCTCCACCCCAGCTGCCCCCTGCCCTGAAGGCAAATCCCAGAAGTAAAATAAAACTATTACGTTTAGACTCAAAGCCTCCAATATATCAGAACTTTCTGAACTCATTTGGTAAGGTTCAGAGCACAGGTCAGCTGACAGGCCTCCCTGGTACATTGAGAATAAAGAGACCTATTAAATAAGACGAAAGACAGTTCCAAGATGCAGTTCCAACACACATCATTCTGAGTACACATTGTTCCCTGAGCCTAATTGCCTGAAAAAGGCAATAATGTGTTGAGATAGCCGTTGCAAGGCCCTGTAGCAACCTCACCATCCTGAGCCACCTCCAAATCCTGCTGCAGCAGCAGAGGGGAGACAAGGACCAGCACAGTCAGCAATCAATCCTTCACGTTGGCACGATGTACTGTTGCAATAATGGCGAGCATTAAAAGACTTCTTGCACTAATGGCCTACCTCTGGGCACACATATGACAATTTTTTAGCAGCTGGATGACAGCATGCTACGTCAAGTTGCTTAATTTATTAAAGGCAAGTAACACAAGTGGAGAGCTCTGAGGGGATACAAGCTCACTAGAGTTACCTTGAGGAGTTTAGTGACAGAAATTTATTTCTGTGATCTTTTCGGGGGGAATTAGGTTTTTCCTTTTATAATCTGATATAGTGGTTAAGACAAGTTTTGCATAGGTCCTCACCTCAGCTGCTTAAGACTCAACCTGTTTAAGAGCTGATTAAAAGGAAAATAAACTCGTTCACTTGGGGATCCAAATAACATGGTATTGGTTCCATACAGAGAAACAGAGTTATTACTGCACTTGCAGAACTCACTATGTTTGGTCCAGAAGAATGTCATCTCTGTTACCATAGGAACAACTCATTTGAAGGGGCAATACTAGCATTAGACTGACAAGAAGGGATAATCTAAAGAAAATGTGGCATAAACAAACACAATGAGGCACAGTAAATATGTTATTGCCATGCTGGCCTAACTTCTATGGGCGCGTGAGCCACAGATTCTTAGCAATGGAGATTTTATAGCATTGCATATGATCCCTTACTTACACTGTCTCCTGTACTCACTCACACCTATATGCACAAGCTGGAGACAGATATGCCCTGAGTGTCCCAATACTGCCTAGGCAGGTGGACCTTTCTTTTGCAGCCCCTCACAATGCAGCTGTCATATTTCCTTAAGTTTGACATCTCATTTATGGATCACTTAGTAACGCGTAATAGCTTTTTAGCAATTTCCAAAGCAAAATTTTAAAGCCAAATATTAGGAATTTTTCACATATATCAGGCTATAACTCGATTGCAAATCTAGATGTTAAGAGGACTTTAAAACTAAGTTGTTTATGTTTTCATTTTAACATATACTAGGTCAAAACATCATGCAGATGAAAAAATTAGGGCTGTTAGTAGGAGTTCAGTATTTCCATGCCAGTTTGTGAAATGTTCACTGTGCACACTCCATCTGTTTTAGATGACTGAAAGCACAGCAGTGGCTCTAGATACCTAATGAGGTAAGAAAAGGCTAACTGCTGAAACAACACTGGAATAGTTCAAACCCTAGAAAATATCCTGCAGTGTGTATTTATATATTTATACATATATATACACATACATATATACATATATATACACATATACATTTATATATATATTTTATCTACAAGCTAAAGCCTACACTCCCACCTCAGTACAAATCAATTTCCATTGAACTGACTGGTAATTTTATAATTTAAAGTCTTAATTTAAAGAAATTCAATAAAAAATACACATTTCTCTAGAATGGATTGTTACAATAATACAAGTTTTATTATGATTTTATAGTCATGGTAGATAGCCCAAGAGAAGCTTTATATGTTTTTAATACAAAATATTTTGAAATTGTGTGTGCTCTTTCGTTTCATTTATTAAATAACAAATGGCAGTGTAATTGTAGCATTTGGGGAGGGGGGGGTCTCAAGAATCAAATGCAATACAGAAAGTTACGTATGTTTGAGATACAGTCCCTTATGAATTCTTATTTTCTGTGTGCTTGAAACAGTATTTAATTATGTATTTGTTTACTTAATAGTTGATATTGGAGCAACAGATTTTAAAATACCATTCCCTTCCTACTACTTTCTCCATTCCAGTTACAATTAAATACAGCCATCAAGAACCTTTGTGACACATCCATGAGCAAATTCCGACACTTGAGCAGAATTTTAAAACCTGATATACATATGTTATGCAAATCTTGCTGC
Source organism: Oxyruncus cristatus (assembly GCA_013399855.1). NCBI lineage: Eukaryota > Metazoa > Chordata > Aves > Passeriformes > Cotingidae > Oxyruncus > Oxyruncus cristatus. Next base: position 1,077,030 of record VXAY01001848.1, read on the forward strand.
TCTCAAACTACATATGGGGGATAACCCACGGGGCTGACACTAAAAAATGGCATCTTTCATTGCTAGATTGTCAGTTCACCACTTTGAGTTACTAGTGTGTGTAAGTTAATACCATCTGCTGAAAATTGTGCTACTTGGTAGTGTTTGTCCAGTCTCCATTTGGCACTTAATATGCCCCAGAACAAGGGTTCAAAAGCTTCACTCTTCTGCTCTCTCTCTTTCTCAAGTTTATTTCCCCCCACATCAGGGTTAGGTTATTATTCTAAATATGGCAAGTTATACTGCAGCTCCCTATGGACCAACTGCTCTCTGAATAAATCACAGAACTGCAATGAATATCCAGGGTTCTCTATCTGTTCTATATAAGAATCAAATTCATTCATTATATTCAAAGAAAGAGACTTAAATGGTGCTTCCATGTCAAAAGTTAAAAAATAAAAAGCAAAAAAAGTTTCACGTATTCATTTCTTTGCTAAAATTATAAGTCATTTATCAAGTCTTGCCTAATTTCAGAGAGTTGCTCCTCCTTGCATTAAGCATCAATAACTGAAACCTTGAGAAACCCTATTTCTTAGCTATGGCTTTGTTCTTTCTGTACTTTTTTTTAAACCCATTTCATCATGAGGAGGTTGCAAAGAAAAACTACCATATGCCCATTGAAGCAATACGTATTTGTTTCCCAAATAGGAACAGGCAATTACTTAACCTGTAATATTAAAGACTTTTTTTTTTACCTTAGGCTTACACATCAAAAACTGAATTAACTTCTTAGTGTTTACACTCAACCTTGATTCAAATATACTGTAATGCTGATTTCTACACCCACTAGCAAGATATTTTATGCAATTTCAATTATTCATTATGGGTGGACACAGAGGAGTAAACTGCCTGTTTGGGTGGGCAGTTCTCCCAGTGTGTTAATTTAAAAGGTAAGAATATGAAATACAAGAGGTCTATTCTAGCCCCTTCAAAAAGCAAGCTTGAAAAATGTACATTGCATTTTTTTATTGGATAAGGGCAAACCATTTTTTTTTTTTGTACAGGTCTTTGATGCATAACCTAATGCAGGCCTCAGCAAAAAGATAGCAAATCTTAGAATTTATTATTGTCAATAGTCTGCATGACCTTTACTTTAACTGCATCTTGGCTGTCAGTAATAATCCAAGGCTGCACTTTCAATGACAGAATGAGAGATTTTGCATATTGAGTCTCCAGGTCTCCTTGAGAGTGTTCAGAAATCACAGTCATTTATTCCTATTGGCAGGGCAAGGTCTGCTAGAAAAGCTCATTCGTCTTTACTTGAAGATGAAGAGTAGAGAAACTCCATTTTTGCTCTGAATCAAGTACTAAATACTGTAGTTTTCTCAAATAAATCAACAAGGAGGCTTCTAGGTCCAGGGTCTGAAATCTTTTCTCATTCAGGGCACCCGTTCTCTAATGGTTCTCTTCACCTTTGCAATGTACAATTTTAGTAGTAGATAAAATAGCACTTTAACACAGACCTGGGGATTTTACATTCTAACCTTTCTTCATTTGTGGTTTGTTTTACCTGACAGGTTAGAGAGTTTGCAAGTTCAGAAGGAATCTAGCAAGGACAGGATTACAAGGGCAATAATAATAAATAACAGGCTTGCACTCTCCCTGGAGATGTTTTTAAAACCAAAAATTACTTAAGCTACGTAAGACATATGTGTCACTGTGTAATAAAATAAAAGTGTCTCAAGCTAGGTGCAGATTACTCCAGGTAGTTTTTTGCTGCCTGAACTGGCTGGAAAAGTCAACAACCTGGAAGTTACAGATGTCCAGGCATGACACTACATGCAACTGGTGTGGTCCTCCTGTGTAGATAGTCCTATACAACAAACATGTAAATATTTTAAGGAGATACTGTGGGACACAAAGAAAGAAGGAAACAGAGTGGTTTCCTACAGTGTCTGTAATAAAAACTGCATTTGAATCTTACCTCTTCAATCCGTCCCCAGATTTTATATTTCTGGTATCACATAGGAGACCATTCCTGATCTCCACAGGAGCTCTCTTCAGATCCACGAAGAGAAAAGTTAAGGCAGGGGAAGGAAGCAATTCACCCTTGGAGACAACAGCAGCATCCCAAGAAGAGTGCCTAGGTCTCAGGGCCTGCAAAGGCAGATAGCTGTTCCCCTGCAGAGTGACTTACTGAAGCCCACAGGGTTCTGCAGAAACTCAACAATCTCTAACATAAGCTTAGTCCCAAATCTCAAAATTTGGCATGAGTTAATTCTCCCACCAGGGTAAAATGAAAAAATACCCCCAAATCTCCTCCTTTTAATCCCCATTTTAGGCAATTTATTACAAGAGAAATTGCAAAGGAAACTGCAGGCATGGGAAGCTCCAGCTGCCCGGGTCTATCCCAGCCATACTTCTAATGAGATTAGACAACCTTTTTTCAAAAAAGTTTACTCAGTGAAATTGTAATTTCAGATCCACTGATACTATTCACAAATTCATTTAGCTCATCGCTCCAGTGAACATTTATCCATCTGTGTATCCATAAAGTGGAACTCTGTCACAAGGAGGGACAGACAGCAAGTCCTACAGGCAAAGCAAGTATTTTCCTTCGCTCTGTTTAAAATACAAGACCTCATAAAGCCTTTGTTTGGTTTACCATTCTGAGCCTGGATACGGAGTCTGCACAACAAAACTGACTATTTCATACACAGAAAACATCCCATGTACTCCATAAGGACAAAGGTGACATTAATACCCCTCACATTCTATCCTCTATAAAACTGAGCTGCAATTAGGATAGATTAATTTCTTAAAACAATCTCCTTCATGTCTTAACATTATTTTAAATAACTAGTTTGCATCATAGGGTTTGAAATTATTACCACAAAAAGGAGGAATTAAAGTCTAGCATACCTTGCCTATTTTGCTCTCCAACCACCCTCAAAACATCTGAGAGTAAAAAAAGAAATCTAATTGATTCTTGCTGGGCCACACAACTGCTGGCAGAAAGCCTTGTGTGCTTCCACCACCTTCTTTGTTTGACTTTCAAGAAGATTTGTGCCAAATCTGTCTCACTGACAGAGTTCTTATATAAGTCTCTGCAGACATACTGAGCTGCAGCATCTGGCATATGGATTGTGGACTGAGAAACCATCCAGCTTCCACACTGTACCTTCTACTGGCACTATCACATGTTCTCAAGCTAGTCTAGCAAGTCTTAATTCATAACTCCAATGTCTTCTGACTGCATACAAAGTAAAATCCATACAAAAGGATGGGAGACATAGGAAACAGAAGTTTAAGCTCCCCGATGACATCAGTCTTTAGCATAGAGGATAGGAAGTTTCTAGTTCCCATAATCATGGAATAAACCTCAAAAACAGGAACAAAAAAAAAGAAAGAGAAAAAAAAAAGTCCTAGGGTGTGTCAAAGCCCAAATGACAACCTGAAATAATTTCTTGGAGAAATCCGAAACAATTCCACCATGACAAAAACCCCAAGAACACCACTGCAGCACGCCACATGTGTAACACTTCAGAACAGTTTTGTCCATTCTCTAAGCGACCAATTTGCTGCTCTTTGTCATGGTTTAGCCCATTCCCCTCAGTATTAGAGTAGAAGATGGTTAACTCCAGGTGAAATTCCAGATAAGTAGCCAATCAAAGACTTTTGTGACGTCTCTATGAATGACATATTTAACAAACTGGAAAAGAAGGTGTGTGGTGCAGAAGAAATTCCAACCTGGAGAGGAGCGGAGGAGAACAAGAAATAGCAATGTAGCCTCCAAGGTCAGTGTAGCAGGAGGGGGGAAGAGAGGCCTGGGGGGAGCCGGGGGAAAAGACTTAAAAACTAAAACCCCTGCCACCTGTGGAAGATTATTTGGAGTGAAGAAACTTTCGTGTGAGTCCCCTCTGCCAGAGGCCTGGGTGGCCCAGGGAGGGCAGAGATGGCTCGAGGCCAAAACTGAATCACTGGGAAACTGTGTGTAGCAAGCTGCAGAAGAATTGCAGCCATGGAACGGTGGAGAAGCTGAGTGAACTCTCCTTTGAGGGGCTGAGCCCCCTCACGACCTTGGGACTTTGTCCAAAGCTGAGCCTTACACTAAGCCCCCTATACCAGGGCCTGGTGAGATTTCGGACTGGGTGTGATGGCAGGATGACCCCTTTCACTGCAAATAGGGGGGTGGTGGCGAGACTGGAGCGACCAACCGCGGCCGAGAGTCAAGATTGGGCCTCTGGCCAAAAGCAGAGAGTCAGAAGAATTCCAGAGAGCAAGAGAAGAGACTTTTTTGAAGCAGCAGAGCGCAGCATCAGAGAGTGTTCTTGGGTATGGACTGAACCAAAAGAAACCCAGAACCCCTGTGACCCAGGGAGGGGTGGTGGAAACCCCCTTAAACTCCTCATGGAAGGAACCTCCACAGAGCCCTGGACCCCTTGGTGATGACATGGTAAACCCTCAGCAGCTGTGAACAAGCAGCTAGAGGTGGGAGGCAGACTCCCTTGCATTCTGATGGAGAAAGAGAGAGAGATTTTCGAGCTGCAGTGGTTTGGAACTGTTACCTTAAAGACCTTTTTTTTTTCCTTCTTCTTTTTCCTCTGGACTGCTTTTGAGGAAAAGAAGGAGTGGTGGTATTTGTAAATATGTAAGTTTGTTATATAAAAACTAGTTAGAGTTGTACATAAGTATTCCCTTAGTTCTTATCATGTAGCAATAAATTTTAATATTAATCCCCATGTCAAGGAGATCTGTTTTGTCTATGCAAACTCTTCTTACTTATTAGAAAAATTTATGGATTGATAAAAACCATGCAGAAAGCAAGGGGCTAAACCTTTGACACTCTTCAAAGAATCAATCCTATTCAATCCACTACTCTGCTATGGTTCTCTAGCAGGATCTAAGTATAACCCATGAAAATAAACAAACTCCCTGAAACTGTTGTACACCCCTGAAGTCTTTTAGTCATTCTATGATCTGCACCACCCATGCAGTTACATACACAACACAGATCACAGGATTTTATAGAATCCTGTAAAAATCCTCAACTCTCTTTCCCTTTTACCATTGTAGATGATAGGACTTTAACCAGTTTGGACTCCCAGTGTATGTGTAGGTAGCTCACAGCATAAAAACTCCCTTTATCGCAAGGCACATTTTCCCACAAGGCGTGAATGATAGAATATGTTCATTCCATAACAGAACATTTTACTTCTCTATGTGCAGAGGCATCTCAATAATAAAAACGTATGATTACCCTAGAAGATACCATTAGAATGTCAAATTATTTTGCCAATGACCTGATGAGCTCTTCAGAGATTCAATGAAGTCACTATTTTTTTCCCCTAGTGGCAATGGCTTGGTCGTTTCCCCTCCTCTCAACACAGTGGAAAACATTAACACAGTGTGTATGGTATCTACTGAGGACAATAATAATATTTTTGTCAATTGCTCAGAGTGTTTTAGCACTCGAACAGAAGTTTCCAAAACAGACATGCGCATGTGGATACTTTCACTTCAATTTCATCCCTTTTGTGCTTAAAGGTTACCACCGTGTCCCTGCTGCTTCCCATTCATACAGCCTACATTTGCTTTTAAAGGGTTACCAAGACCCTGAGCCCGTAAATCCAGCAGAAGAGAAGCACAAAAATAACATAGGAACCAATTTTACAATCGTAATAAGGAAAGAGGTGTCCCAACTATAAACTCTGATCACCAGTTGCCAAACACATTTAGATCCCCTAGTATTAGCAATCTTTTAGTATTTTCATTATCAGGTTACATTAGAAGACAGATAAAATGCATTAAAACTTGCCTTTGTGAGTAGCTGTTTTACTTGATATAAAATGTAAAGAGATCAAGAGGGGAAGGAGATGGTTCAAGCACCACATTTTCAACAAACCCTGACCACAGCAATCATATTCCTTGGATTTACATCATTCCTGTGGCAGAGCACAGCTACCTGTTGATCGCAGCTTAAGATGCCAGAGGTGAAGCTAATCAAAATAGATGAGAACAAAGAGGGCTCTAAGCCGTGATAAACCAAACAGCCAGTCTCTAAAAGGTGCAGCCAGTCAAAGAATTGAAATAAATAAGTTAACCTTCAGATTATTTTTGTTCAATTTTAAGCAATTTCTATAGTAAGACACGGAGTTTCATGAGGATGTTGGCTTGGGTTTCCCTAAGGATTTGTTCGTATTTTGTGTAAAAGGTTAAAGAAAAAGTCAGTGTTTCAAGGCAGAACTTAAGACTCTTTTTTTTTTTTCGTCTCAGAAGGACCTTTCCCAGCACTGTTCAGAGGGCATTAGGCTGAGGTGCAATAGGAGTTTTGAGCAAATACCACAGCATTCAATTAAATGATAAAAAAAACTCCACGCACCTTAAATCTGGGTTCGGGTGGCTGGATGCTCTACTGCTGGAGGGTAAAATTCCTGGTGGCTCTTCCTGCCGCTGGATGAAGCCTTTCCCTCACGGGGAACGCAGAGCAGTAGCTGTGTCGGGATAGCTCAGATCACAAGTCGTTCCACGTGTGCCCAGACAGGGACCTTTTTGAGCCGCTGCTGCACCAGGTGGGGCCTAAATGCCCCTAAATGGGCCATTTGTGGTTGGAAAATCCCAGTGAAACCGGCCTGACAAAGAACACGTGGAAGTGCCGGGCAGCTCCTTCCACTCAGGAGCGTCTGTGAGGCTTGAGGGGGTGGGCACCCGTGGGACGGGCGGAGCTGACACATTCTTGTCACAGAATGACAGAGTGGTTTGGGTTGGAAACAACCTTAAAGGTTGCCCAGTCCAAACCCCCTGAAATGAGCAGAGACACTTTTCCACTAGACCAGGTGCCTCAGGGACACCCTCACATTGGAAGAAGCTTTTTTTGGGGGGGAAAAAAAACCTGAATCTTTTTTTGCCCATTTTAAATCAATCGATCAATGGTCAGGCTGCAGGTGTGGGAATGGGGCGTCACCTGATGCTGGGTCATGCAAGCCTGGCTGAAAAAAATTCAGGAAGAGAAGCAGAATGGTGTGTGACAGACCCAGCTGCAAAGGAGATGGCTGAGTACTCCTGCAGAATAACTCAAAGCATCTTTCTTTGTTTTCTTTTTTTTTTTCTTTAAGTAGGAAAGAAGGAAAAACCCTTCTTTTCACAAAGTGAGTTGGCTTTTTTTTTATGTGACTTTCAGCCACCAATGAATTTTTCTTATCTTAATTCCTTAAAAAAAAAAGAAGAAAAAAGACGACTAAAATTTATAGACTGTACTAATCCTTGGAGTACAGATCCACTCTTTTGAAAGCCATAAATACTGAGTTAAAGAACCACAGGAAATTAGTTCTCTGAGTTATGTTAATTGCTCCCAACACTCCAGTATCTATCTACACAAGGAAGAAATACAATTTGAAGAAGACATCATAACATATCATGGTTAAAAAAAAACTGTTATGCCTAATGCTTTTTCTTAAGAACTAAAAGGGGTTTGAACCACTTAAGAGAAAAAAAAACAAAACAAGAGCATGTCTGAAACATGGGCAGAAAGTATGCACACAGTAGAAACAATTGATCCGAATGCTGTGTTATCTGTCACTTTAAATCCCTCTCTCCAGCAGCAGCAGTAGCAGCAGCAAGGGAATGAAACTCAAGAAAAGCAGCTACAGAAACAAGGAGAAAGAAAACAACAGACTGTAATTACAGTTCTGAATTCATAGATTAGAAAAGAAACATTTCAGTATTAAGAGAGTGGCCTCAAACAACATGAAGATAGAAAAGTAAATCACATTAGGAGAAAAATGTATTGTAACTGTATTTGAAAAGTATGAAACTCACAGTGTAACAGAAAATATGAGCAAGAACACTGTCAAAATTTAAACCATAATAAGTCTCTCATGTTAAAGGCTTGGTTTTGTCAAATTAACTGTTTATCTGATGCAAAAGACTAAAATGGTCTTTAATGTCAGTAAGTCAGAATCCTGAAGTTTGAATACTGGCCTTGTATCAGTATCTCAAGTATTTTCTGATTTATGATGAAGAGTTTGTGCTGTGATACTGACAGTTGATCCAAAGTTTTCACTGCTTGAAACAGAATAAGCATCAGTTAGCTCAATCAATGTGAACTCTGACCTTCCTTGGCTCTATTTCAAACTTCCCAGTCCTGGATATACCTGCGTTCAGCTTGTGTGGGTGAACGAGGACAAGGCTGAATCATAGAATCATTAAGGTTGGATGTGGAGATCATCACCATATTCTGTCTTGAAAACTACTAAATAGGATACAGCGGGAAACTGAGTAACCTGATAGATATGTGTGTTGATTTACAAATAACTCTTTATAAGAGGTAATCAAAATGCAGATTTTCTGAAGAAAGAAGGTGATGAATTTCCTAAGCGTCCTATTAAAAAATGTAAAGGGTTATGCAAATCACCTTGTATCTGAAAATAAATGAAGAAGCTGATTTATATCACTGAAATATTAATTAATTTTTAATTTCATCTACCCCAAACAGAAAAACTATCTTCTTTTCCATATCAAAAAGACAAATGCTCAGAGATTTGGATCATACACAAATTCTGCCTTGCAATATACATTCAAGGTTAATTTGAAAACAATCTACTAAGAATTTTCTCAGACAAATCTGTATAGAAAGCTTTCAAAATGCGTTGGTTTTAAGGCTCCCTTAACTTGTCATGACTACAGGGCCTGCACAGGTCAGCCAACGGGAATATAACCAGGTGGCTATGTCAGTGTCAGAAATTTGTCTCAATTACATTGCATTAAATAAATGATTGTTAGGAATGGAAAAATGTGCAGTCCTGCAGAGCGTAGAGCTAAAACCTAAATCTCTGTGCTAGTTTCAAGTCTGTATAGCTGTGATGAATAGAAGACAGTCTGGCATGTCAGGGTTTTCTGTATGACTGATAATGTTAAGAGATAGCTCTTCGTGGCTGGCTATGCAGGAAGATTTAGCTTTAAAAGAAAAATGACGTCTTTCATTTGCATATTCCTCTAATGTTAAAGTTGAAATAACTTGATGGAATTTTGTTGGTACTTCACATTTATTATTTGCTATGCAAAAATAATTTATTAAGTAGGAAATTACAGGAAGGCCTAGAAAGTAGGCTTTTTCTCCCCTAGCAGAAAAATTTCTCTTTTTTTTAGCTCTCTGGCCCTTGTAACCAGAATGACACACCGACATGCTCCTGATGAATGGCAGTCCTCATTCCAGATATTAGCCTAAATTTTGGTTGTCCTTATCTGACAGAATAATCACTGTTGTACCAGAGAAGCTCCAGGACTCGTGTAATGTAGAGATTACATACTGGAATAATACTTAAAAGAACAATGTCCTAAATCAAAACAAATGTCTGTAGATACTGTAGGCTGAAATACATTCAATCTGGTGTACAACGTTTTGTGCTCTGCTGCCTGCATTCTCAGTGAGGTGTTCTTAATTGTCCTTCTTAGGTTTGTTTTTTGTTTGTTCTTTATTTTCTCTGATGGTTTTCTTCTCAGCTGTTTTGTGAACTCAGTCTTTCGTTGCTTACATCTTCTTGTTTAACTTTGGTTAAATATTTCATATTTTAAATATAGCATATTAATAATTATTTTTCTGTTCTGAATTGGAACAAGTGTAGCTGAATGCATTATTCAAGAACAGCATCTGATCTTATTTAATATCATGTAACGCTTTGCTTGTTCTTATTCTTTTTTTCTTGTAGATGCAGTATAGCATGCTTGCCAAATGTGTACAAGTACTTTTCTCCCAAACAAGCTGTTCAGAAATATTATTAGCCTAAATATCTTGTCCTGAATTTTTTAAAGCATGTTTCTTCTGAGTCAATCTTTTGTGTGTGTGTTTGTGCTTCAGTTATAGTAAGCTATTTCAGAAATGGCTGTGCAATAGGACGTACCATAACACGATCAGGAAAAAGTTAACCTGCTAAGAAAGCTAGTGACCTCTTTTTTTTTTTTATCCCCTGAATTCTAAGCTGCCCACTGAGCTTGCTTGAATCTCTCTCTTAAATATCTCTAGGGCTTGAGAACCAAATGTTTTCAGGTAGTTTAATGCCTAGGGATTTATGGCTGTGTGGTTTTCCAAGCGTATACAGTAACTCTGGTAACAATCACCAAGTATCACATGATTATGACCTCCCGAAAATTCCACAAGGTGCCTTTTTACTTCCTTGAGAACTAAATTGCTTAGTTTGTCTTGTACAAGTTGTGATACTGGCAGTAAAGTCCTACTAGACTTTCACCAGCACAGATCTGAGCAACCGCAAGAGGGGTTATGGCAGATGGGTTTGCCTCAAAATAAGCATGTCCTGCCTTCTGGGAATAACCAACATTTCTACTACTGAAAAAGTAAGCTTTGTGGGTACAGAAAACACAAAACTAATTGCTTCTTATCCTCCATCTCCAGCTTCTCAGTGCTGAACTCATCCCCTTCATTTTAAAATTCAGTCTCCCTCCTTTCTGGCTCACCCAGAGTCTTTTCATTCAGCAGACAATTACTGCTTCATCCTTGAGTCACTATTAGAGCTGTTCATTCTCACTAGTAATAATTTTTGATACACTCCTTGCCTTAGGAGGCCTATGCATAACTTCCTATAAGATGCCAAGCTCCTTAGATTATACAGACTCATTTTGTCTTCGTAAAAATGCCCTTTTTTCCACCAAATAATTCATGGCCTTGTAAATATGGCTGGCAATACAATGCACAGATTCAGTATTTAGAATGCTGATAGCATACTGGTAGAAGTTTTCGTTTCTAGGTATGATCAAAAGGATCACCTTTTTGTGAAGAGAAACTACTGTGTCAAAAGCTTCTGTAAGTACACAGAATATCCTTCCTTTCCTGACCTTTTTTATCAAGCTGAGTCTCTCCGGAAAATTTCAAGCCTGCTGTAAATGCAAATAATTTGTTTTCTCTTTGTAAGGATGGGAGCTGTATGTTTGTCTGTGAGGCTAAACGCTGGCCTGCACAAACTGTCCAAGTAAAAAAAGATGGCTCTGAATATCATGAGCCTGGAACATCTGTGGCCATGTCTGAAGCTAATTTTTTTAATTAGTCAAAATAGCAAGCAGGATGTGCAGCCAGTAACCTTCCTCACCATATCATAATGCTTTATAGGCAATTTTACATTCTGTGTGTTCTTCTTTCCTCGCTGTTTATACCGATTTGGACTGGCTGTGGGATACAACCTATGAATAAACATGCAAAGTAGAGTACACAGTGTGTAAATCTGCTTATAAAACCTGATGGTTAAAGAGGTATCTAAGTTAACCTTTTTTATCCTGCTCATGTGAATAACCTGTTGATGAGTAGTGCACCTCACAGCACCTATGATACGTAAATAACGCAGTCACAACTTCATTTCTGTTTGAATTTTCTCTAAAATAAATGATAAGTAATATACAAGGAGGGAGGTGTTCTGGTAAAACAGATTATGTTTTTAAAATAATTCTGAAGTTGTAACTTGCTTGACTTCACATGCAATCTCCTGTGAAATGTTAAGACCTTAAAGGTGGGTTAATCAGGTGTGTAGCTCACACAGCATACAAAAAGCAGCTCGATGCGTTTACTTCCAAGTCTCAGATTTATGTGGCGTGCAATAGTCACTGGAGTCTGAAATGTTGACTTGATGATTATTTTCCTCCATTATATCACTACTTGCTTTTTCTAGTATTTCTTTCTGTAAACTAATTTGGTACAGTGTTCGGAGAAGACAGACACAAAAGAAGTGCAAGCACACTAAAGCTGTTTAAATTTAGAACTGGCTGGGAAATTTTCAATTTTCTTTCATTAGAAAAATGTTGGTTTGTAGAAAACTAAAACCATTCAATTAAAACAATCACCTACTAAGGAAATAATTGGAAAGGATTTATAAGATACTAAATTAAATTTTAACGTAAAAGGGTTGCTTGCAGATCAAATTCTCCTCTAGTATTTTCAGTTAAAACACAGTAAACCTATAATTAAAGAAATAAATGATAAGAATTTAAAAAGTACTTCTAAAATCAATCAAATTTAGCTTGATATGATTAAAACCACAATATTTTAAATAATAATAAGAAAGGGATATCAGCTTCTTTTACTGGTACTAGGTATGAAGAAAAATATCAAAAGTGTCATGTGATCGAAGAATGGGTTTCTTGTATACATCACTTCCAAAAGATTCCAGTCGGGATTATAAATCAGAGCAAACAGGGAATGTTTTAAGTTGTGACTGCAGCTCTGCATTGACCTTTGTACTAGACTGTCTTCCCATTTTCTGCACAGGGAAGGTGTTGCTCAGGTGTCTACAGTTCTGTATTCTGAGCACCCACTTTTGTCTAGTTGTGCTTTTCCGTTTCCATTAATAAACTTCCTTGTTTTAGAATAACAGATTCAGAAGCTGGTTTTTCAGTCCCTTTGTGCTACAACCCAGAAACAAGTATTCCAGAGAGTGTGCATCTGAGCTGATGCATCTGCACTACAGCTGGGCTCTACATTTCCATGCCTCCTTCCAACACGTGGGGTGAGCTTGGACAGCAGAACAGAAATCCAACGTGGCTATTTTCCAGTGGCTCAATGCCCAGGACCTGACAACACTAAGCTCCTTGGCAGAGGCTTCCAATTTCATTGGACTCAGGCCTGGCCTTAAAATCAGGGAGCTGATCACATATCTCTACCATCTCACTGGCTCCGAGACTGACTCATGGCAAGAGAGAATGTGACATCCCCCTTTTCCATGAGTCTGATCAATCATGATTAACTGTGCTAATTAAACTCGGGCTGCAGAGCTGTAAGACTGGTGTAAATGATCAGAACCAGCCCCATCAGCCATTTTAGTCCTCATTTTCATTTGTGCAACTGTAATTTCACATTGCTTATTTAACATGCTGCTCTCTACACTGTCAAAGCATGAAAAGTGTCCTAGGATATGAGACATGTTAAAACTGACTTGGATTAAAAAATAAATAAATTAAATAAAAAAAAAAAACACCAAACCAAAACAAAACAAACCCTCCCAAGTCTAAGCAATAAATCTTTTAAATCTTTGCTCTTTGGGACTTCTCTCTTGTATGGTGTTTAGAGTAATTCATGTAGACAATGGTTTATAGGCTCAAACCCTACTGCTTCCACCTCTTCTTCTGATCAGAGCAGGGAACAAAGCATTTCTGTGATGAACGTGATAACCTTTTTCATGGAATATGCAACAAGTATGCATGTGAAAAACTCCGTAGTATTTTAGATGTCTCCCATTTTGTTTAACTATATTATACTTTAACAGTAAATATACATATATAATCCTAACTTATTTAGGATATTGTATTCAGTCAAAGAAATACTCATGTGATGAATTTCCCCAAACACACTGTGCAAAGAGCATTATTCAGAATTAAACAGGAAGAGTCACTGATTTTGTTTGCTAAGATTACAAGTAAAGTACCATAAGGCAAAATTAGCAGTCAGCTGATGCTATTAAGGGCATCCGTTGACTACAATTAGACTACAGAATGCAATCAGATGGATACTATTCTAGGCACCTGAAACATGTACACGATTAAGAGTCTTCTGCTAAGGAGTTTATGTGCTCTGCATAGGAAAGCTGTGAATTAGAGATATTTTGAAGATCAGTAATAAGTTGGTCAATAATATGTAATATTAGTCTGCAATCTGCTTTATTAGCTGCTGACCTATTCTGTCTACACACAGAGAAAAGCTGGTGATCTTCTTAACACTCCGTTCAAGATAAATGTTTCTACTGAATTGCCTGAATTTTCTTTGGGAAGTCGTGGTTCCTGTTCTGGTTAAAGGATAACCCAGTCAAAGCAAAGCTTTGTACTGATGAATTCGTATGAAACAAGAAGTAAAGCGAAGGAAGAGAACACTGGTGTATAATATGACCGTGTGGTCATTGAGGGCTAAATTAAATGCTAGCCAATGTACATGGTAGCAGTTCAGTTTCTGTTTTTCAGAAGGTGAAATAATAACTGTAGTGAGAGGAAAGTATGTATTCCTTAAAAACCACTGCATTCTTTAAAGAATTGTAATTATGCAAATAGCCAAGAATTATTGGACTGTTTAGAACAACTGAAGGACACCATGAGATGACACACCCTTTTCTTTCATAATTTGGCAATTTTATGAATAGGTCAGCTTAACTGCATCAGCACCAGAGCTTTAGACTTTTGTTTGCTTGGTTTATCCTCTATGTCAAATTAATATTTGTGGAAATCCTGCACCTTTTCAAATAGAGAATTTATCACTTCTGTTCCACCTTTGCTGTATGTTGCTGGTGTTGCAATTTTTATAAGTCACATGGATTTATGGATTATGATGCACACAGAACTTCCATGCATATTAGATGTAAACAATATAAAATTAAAGATAAAAGATTTAGTATACACTCTCAGAATTATTGGGGACAGGGGAGAAGAAAATAAAAAAAAGGGGGAATGGAGAGAATGAAAATATCAGTTCTTTTGTCCATTCTGCTCATTCCAAAGTGTGTTTTCTTTTGAATTGTGCAAGGCTGTTTTTTTATTGATGTCGATTACTTTTTTTCATGAATCATTCAAAACCTGCCTTTTGAAGAAGAGGACATGCATATCTTAATGCGTACAATGAATTGTATATTATATTAGAATAGCAAATTCTTTTAGTTTTTCTCTCTACCAGTGTTAAATAAGAGGAAATCGATATGACTAATTATATTAACAGGAAAAAATGAAAACAAACAGAACAGCAACAAAATAAAATGCAGTCAAGAATTTGTTTCACTAAGACCTCAGTAACTTCTGTAGGTTTTATTATCTTTATTCTCTATCAATGAAAATGTTTCAATGAGAGAACATGGGACTACTCCTGCAAGTAAGAACTCGAGAACTGAGTTTGAGTATTTCCTTACATTCTTTTTTCTCCATTTCCTATTTCTGCATTTTATGACCGTGGCAAGGATTTTAATCCTGGAAGTGAAGCACAAGACTAAGCAGTAAACTTGCTGCTATTTTTGATTTTTAATAGATTCCCGATGTGGGCAAGTCATATATGATCTGATTCAGCAGCCCTGACTTACACAGCAGTCATTATTCACATGAGTAATTCCATCAATATTAACAGGGCTGCTCATGCACATAAGAATTACTTACATAAAGGGTACAAAACCATGCTGTAATTCTTCTGTATCACTGTTTCCTGGCTTCTGGTTGTAATGGAAGTATGGCTACATTAAATGTGTTCAATTTTCAATAGACTGGGTGTTTGATTGAAGTGCATTTTTATCAGTATTTTGTTTCATAAAATGGAACAATGGGTTGTGACATTTATGGCTTTAGAATTTGTGTGTTAGAAGAGTGTAGTTAGTAACACAAAAAATTTTCATAGTGGTGATTTCCAACTTTCTGGAATTAAATAGCAATGATTGCCTCGATCCCTTAATTACTGTTCAAACTCACTCTGAAATCCTATCTTATTTTGCTGCAGGAAACAAAATCGTACTATATTAAGAAAGCAAAGCCTTCCCTCTTCCTTTTAATATAACCCTTCCCTAAACTCATGTTTGTGAGTGTAAAATGCAGTTTTCCAACATTAAAAAGATGGTAATGGTTCATTTTTTTAATTACATGGCTTTTCTAACATGAAAAATAAACCTTCCTGCAAATACCTTCAGAAACAAAACCCCTGCATGTACAGTATGAAAAAAAGATAAAAGATATCTCAAGAGTAAAGTATCTGAAAGCCATCGTGGGATCACTTCAGTTTTTTTGTTTTCTTATATTTTGCAAGTGTGACATTTTGAAAGGAATGGCAATGAATGAACTATCAGATAAAGGGATGACTTCACTGTGAAATGAGTGCAGTCATTGTACTCACAAAAAGAAAGTATTTTTTCTCTTTTTTAAAGTGCTACTAATCTTTGTTATTTAAAGAACCCTGTTAAATTTTGGAAGTTAAATGCAGCGCTTGCCCATTTTTCTAGCTCTGGTTGGAAACTGGCCACCTATTTGAAGGGTTAGGAAAGATTTTAAATACAGTAAAAGGGAAAAGTGCCTATTTCTTTTAAAATGGTTCTATTCTTTTTTGTTATACATTATACATCAGAGTGATATTTGAAGGCAGATTTATTACACACCCTGGCAGAATGCTTTGTACATTTATAATGCAAAGCTTTTATCTAAAGTTCAGAGCATTATTTTAGAAAGAAGGTGTATCATATCTGTGAGGCAAGTTCTGTTCCTATTGAGAAGTGTCCATAGGAATTGGAAATGTGTGGTAAAACTGATAGCCAAGGAAGAACTTAAAATGAAATCTGTATTTTTTGCTTACTGTAGTGTTGCCTTTTGAGCCTTAGTCTCCCGATCAAGTTGAAGATGTGCCTGCTCATTGCAGGGAGGCTGGACTACATGACCTTTAAAGGTCCTTCCAACTCAAACCATTCTATAAGAACCAAGTCTAAATGCTTGATTTGTGAGTTATACATAATTTAATATAGTAAAACTAATTTATATTGTACGTAAATATTGAATCTGTTAGAATTTGGAAATCATCGAATCATAGAATATTCTGAGTTGGAAGAAACCCACGAGGATCATTGAATTCCACCTCCTGGCCCTGCAGAGGACAGCCCCAAGAATCATACCACGTGCCTATATATCTCTATATATCCTAGACACAGTAAAATTGTTTTAAAAATATTTAATTCTTTTAACGTCATTCTATTTGAAATTATTTCCCAACGATGCCCGTAGCACATGAAACATTGCTTTTGTAAGGAAAAAGGTCTATCCATGAAATGAGATTGAGCTGTGTTTTAATACTTTATTGGTAATTAAGGACAGGGGGTTCCAGAAATAAAAGCATTTATACAATCAATTTCCACCAACATTTAAAATTGCAGGAATATCACTTGTCACTCTGTGTTTTCATTCTCTGAACAATTCTGAAGCAACTTGAAAAAACACTTTTGCATCCAAGCCCTTCACTCTGTGCCCATGGTCATTGCTAAAGACAGTGATCAGGCCACTGCCTTAGGGGCTTGGAGTGCAGGGGGCTTTTAGGGGATTATTTTCCAGTGCTTCTTCGGTGTTGGGAATTCAGCGCTGAACTGGGAAGCCTCAGTTGTACCAATTTCTCAAAGCTCACCAGCAGTTCAGTTTGCAAAGGAATAAACATGACGCTGATGAAATCAAACCTTGCTAAGTAAAAAGTATGCAACAAAAGGGTTAAAAATGTTTTGATTAAACTCAGTCATCTGCAATAAGTTAACGTGTTAATACTTACCAAAAAAACCTTGAATGTTACTAAATGTAAAATTAGCTATGAATAATATTTCTTGAGGCAAAGTAAAAATTATAGTCAAAAGACATTTTTTCCATTAAACACATTTAAATAGAAGTCACCTTTTTCTTTGTATACCTCATGACCACTTGACACTTCTTTAGAAAGTCATCCCTGTCTACAAAGAGAGCTAACACGGTGCTGTCAAAGCCAAATACAGTGATCCTAATCTGTGTTAAAGGCTTTATTACTGGAACTAAAAAATTATCAGTATTTCATGTAGCAATGATTTCAGTGGGACTATTTGTGAAGTCACCAACTGCTTGGTACCATAATTTGGATTCCCTGGCTAATCATCTTCTGTACCGCAGCCTGTGATAAGATTCCATGAATCTGAAATGATGTAGGACACAAATATAGTCTCTTTTCTCCTGTCTCTCTCAGGCCAGCTGTCTTCTTTCAGGCCATACTGATGAGACAGGCAGGGGAATGCCCACCTTGGAAATACTTCTAAGAGACCCTCACAGCTTCTGTTTTAGATTAGGTTTTTGAATTTCTCATTAGCTGTGGAATGGTATCAGCGTTTGGAGAGTTTATCATACATGCCATATGGCATGGAAACTTAGTCAAATTTGAAAAACTGAGGAATGCTGTCTGAAACGTTACCAGAGTTCACAATGTAGCATTAAAAGATCTGGTAAAGAATCTGAGTGCTGACATGTTCGTAAGAAAAGCAGGGATATGAATAATGCCTGTTTCTTCTGCAGGCACAGACATAACAAGTTTAAACACCTGGGACTCCAAGCCAGACAGTTTCATACCAGAAATACAGTCAAGTGGTTTATCAGTGAGAGTAATTAACCATTAGGACAAAATAACTAGAGCTGTCATAATTCCTCGTCATAAGATTTTAGTACAAGAATCGGTGTCTTCACGAAGGAAATGTAGCCCAAACATCACTTACCTTGATGGATCTGCTGCCTCTGTAATGCAAAAGAGGTGACTGGGATGGCCACAACTGGTTAAGAGGAGAGGGTAGAGCTAAGCTTCCTATCACCTCCCTTGATAATGGTGTTTTACTTTCTGTTTTATTTAGCCACAATGGATTTCATTATTTGACTGGAAATAGTACTTTAATTTTACTTATGAAGATAGATAGACATATGCTTCTCTTAGTGCTCCTAAAATATCCTTGGTTTAATATTACAGCCATTGCTAATTACACACTTCCTAGCATATCTTCCATATTTATTGTAGTACTTGGGAGATAAACTAGTATCCATATTCTAGGGAAATACTGGGTTTGTTCTTCTTTGCTTATTTGGAAAAGAAAAACACAGTAGACGGGTGTAACACATCCAGTGCTGTTGGAGCCACTGTTCCTGCACAGAGTGCTTTTTAAGGGATTGAGAAGAATTTCTGGTCTTTATCATACCCACCCATGTAATACATGACTCATCAAGCAAACAAGTGTTCATCCTTCAGTAGTGCATTTACGTCCTTCACAAAGTTTCATACTTGATTTGAAAGTTTCAAAACTCTCTGTGATACAGATGGTTCAAAACCCATTGGTAATTCAGTGTCTGGTTATCTCTAAAGTAGACCAAAGATTGGTAATTGATGTCCTGAGAGATCTGAAAAAAGCTTATGTGCACATTTGTATATACACTTGTATTTGCTGTCAGTGTTCGAACATTTTCAGGAAACTGGACTGCGATTTGGAGCATATGTTTCTTGTTCCCTAATTGGAAATCAGGGCCCCACTGAGGGACACGTGCTGGCACAGAGTGAGGGCTAGAAGGTAAAGCACTGATTAAGGATTAGAGTTGAGATGTAGTTTGTTAAAGTGAACATCAATGGGTCTTCATATCTGTTGCTCAGATAGATTTAGAAACCGAGGTGGATTTATAAAGTAAAATAATCAAATCCTTCATGAATGGAATTAAAGTTTCCATCTAATGGGCTGGTTTTGCAGTATTTATGGAAACAGTACAAGCGCTTACATTTTAAACATAGAAAAAGTCAAAATGACACAGATCTAATCAGTCAAAGCCACTCAGATTGATTTTAGTAGTTACTGGTACAGGTGTTGTATGTGTGTGGATCGGTAGAGCAAAGAAAAACATTCCTATATTGTTACAGACTCACTGAATACACTGAGTTGGAAGGGATCCACAAAGATCATCGAGTCCAACCCTGCACAGGACCATCCCCAAGAGTCACACCATGTTCCTGAGAGTATCATCCAAAAGCTTCATGAACTCTGTCAGGCTTGGTGCTGTGACCACTGCCCTGGGGAGCCTGTTCCCCTTGACTTCTCCCCCCCACCAGACATTGTCTTTTAGTCTCACAGTTCTTTGTGATGTAGACCATGGAAACTCAGAAAAAGCATTTCCATAACCTGCAATTTCCAGAAAACCTAATGGCAAAGATATCACAAAGCTTCGAACAGCAACTATTATGAACAGGATCACAACTAATGGTAGTAAGAGAGAAATGGAGGAATAAAGAACAGCTCCGTTTCACAGTGTGAATCTTCCAATCCAGTAGAAGGCATGTTTTGCAGACAAACAGAGAACACCTTCCAGGATGCTGTGCAGAATCCAGTCATGGTGACAAAACTGTTTACAGAGCAGTGATCTAGTAGAAAAATGTTTACAGCAGTTTGCTGAACACAAAAAGGAAAAACTTTCCACACAAAGACTGACTGCAGTCTTTCACACCTTGACACACATACATGAATCAGTCAGATTTGTAATAGGCAAATTCTATTGCATCAAAATTTCAAAGCCTCTGTGCTGTGCAGGTTGCTCACTGGGAGACTTGCAAGACCTAGGACAGACAGCAGTTTGGGTCCACATTCCCTGAACTTCCCATTCTGGTTCATCTATCTTTAATGAAAATTAATAATTTAATCTCCATGTTACTAGTACATTATCTCCTTCCAAAGGTACCAGTCACTAGCCCATGGGTCAGATCACAGCCTTTCATTGCATACTATATTAAGGCAGTAACAATGGTTCAGCTTTCAATATTATATGAATTTTTTCCTCTATAATTTTTGTTATTTTTCCTATCCTAAAAGTTGATGACAATCATTTGTGCTCTGATTATAAGCTATATCTTCATCTATGGCTTCTCTCATCATAATATATGAAAGTAGCAAATACAATCTATAAGTAATAAGTATGGTATGAAATTTCACAAGGTCCTTATCATTTTGTGTCATTATTCTTGTCATTGTTTATTTCTCTCTTTTTATTCAAGGAATATTTTTATTTAGTGGGGGTTTCTTTTCTTCACCTTTTCTCATTCTCTTTGATGACTGAATGTATTCTGCTGCCAAAAATATAAAAATACTTTTGTAGTCTTTTCAGAATCTTTATTTATATTGAAACTTGTTCTTTTTTTTTTTTTTTTTTTCTGTTTATGTCCATTCTTGCTTTTTCAGTCATGGAAATGCTAGAGATTTAGGGTGTGTGCATGTACTCGTGAAATTAGTATAGCTGAGCAGAGTGTACCCTGACCTTTACCCTGAAATGTGGTAAAGTTTGTGCTAAGGACATTTCAGATCGTGTCTCTCTCTGTTCTCGTCCTTAGCGGGCAACGCTTGCCTGCTCTTCACAAGGTACAAAGCTACTTCTGTACTTCCAGGTATATTTGTTTCATTTTGCTTTACTCCTCCTTGAAAAATAAAATCCCCTTAAAATTCTTTGTGAGTCAAAACTCTGAGGAAGCCCAGCTGGTTGTCAGCCATGAGGCAGGGAAGCCTTTGATTCTCAGAATTAAGGACAATCTGATTTCCTTTGCTACACACTCGAGAAGCTTTGGGTTCAGAAAGAAAAGCTAGAAAGAAAGAAAGGCAGCAAATAAGCAAGCTTTCAAGTGTGGGAAGTTTCTGGTGAAGTAAACATTTGGCTCCTTCAGGCTAGATGTAAAGGAGGTAAAGAAGGCTGGGAAATCAGAAACGTACCTCAGTCCGCTAAGTGGGCAGCCACGGATATGGACTAGAATGGAAAGCAACTGAGTTTCAGAGAGAAGCCTGTGTAACATAATTCCACTTGCACACCAGCCAGCGCCCATTAGGTTTGGCTATAATATTATCTGAGACTTTTTATTTTTAGAGATTTCATTGATAGCCACAATTTCCTGACACTTTTAAACAGAAATGAAATCTTTAGATATGCCAGCAAAAGGGTTACATTATTAAAACATTATAGCAAACTAGAACCTGAGGAGCTCAACAAAGACCTTACTTTCAACAACTCAAGTGTTTCTAAAACCCAGTGAATTTTGGTGGAGTCTGAGATCCTTGCAATCTACATAAAGCCAGGTGCACCAACACAGGAGTAAATTATCTGCAGACGGCAACAGGGAGCGGGCTTGGGTACATGTGCAAAACTAGCCAAATTTCCTCTCTATACTTATAATGATTCGTAATAATCAATGCAAAAATGTGCCAAATATGCAAAATGGAAAGACACGTAATTATACTAATAGCTCTGGCAAACACATGCAGTTGTGAAGTTCTTAAAGATTCACTTACTAGAAACTGGATCACATGAAGCCTTGAGACTTCTCTTTATAGTACTCTTTCAAGCATCTCTTCAAACCACTGAAAAAAGGTGAAGAAATACAAGAACAGCTGAAGTGGATCAAAGTGACAATAGCTACTGATTCAGAACAATAAGTGAAACCAGGCACCAGGACCAAAAAAATACTCAGTATCACTGTTCAGTGCTTTTGAGGTAGAATGTAACATGAAAGCAAAGAGGAAAATGCCTGGCTGACAAAGAGTGGGCAGAATCCTGAAGGCAGAGGCGAGAAAATACTTCCCATGATCTCCGATTATCATTCTAATAGCATAAAAACATATTTCAAAGGACACATTGTGTATATGACACACTACAATTTGGAAAAAAGGCTTTGTGATTACAGAACACAGTTTTATTATCAGCCATCAAAGAGGAAACAAAGTCAGCACCGTCATTACTAAACCTGTTGCATTTATCGCAGCACGACTTTGCTCTCTGGTAGTGGTGGCCATTAAGAAAAAGAAGGCTTGGTACAGATCTAAACCCACTTACAAGTTACTTGGTGTCATGAGGAAGGCAATATTTATTACACATGACTGGAGATATCCTGTGTTACTTAGTGCAAAAGTACTCATTCTTTGAGTATGCAAAGCCAGAGAACCCACCCAATGATTTCACAAACTGTCTTGTATTTCAGACTCTGTGGGTACCAATCCAGCTTTATCATGCACCTAGTGAATACCGACCAGAAAATAGAACCAATCCACATGTGGTGGTATGTATATACATAATCTCATATATAGTTATGTTTGCATTTACCTATGAATGATATTTAGACTATTGGACAAAGTGGTTTTCATAGGGAGCACAGCCAAGCTCAAATTATC
>VXAY01001848.1:1106333-1130893 GCA_013399855.1 Oxyruncus cristatus
TTTGCATAGCAAATTTACCTATTTTATAAGCAAAGAGACAGGAGCTTGGGCTCTGGTTAGGGAACTGGAGGGTTCTTGTCAGTATAGACAGCTCCCTTGATACCTAAAAGGTAGGTTGAAGTCCCCAGATAAAATATTAAACTTAACAGTGCTGACAGATAGTTTTTACTTGTGAGATACAGCTACAGCTATTCTTTAAAGTTCAAATAAGTTCATAATGCAACCTGGGTTTATATTGCTCCTGCAACTGTTCCTTTTCTACCTAGTGCTAAAGCTGTGCTCTGTTCATTTCCATGTGTGCAGAAGAAAAACTTTGTCCTTTTCAGCTTCAAAAAGGAAGGAAAAAAGGGTGTCAGACCCACTTTCCTGCAGATTTGTCATTCATGAGTTAGTTATGTCATGTAGGGGGGGTAAAACCGTAGTTACCAAGTATGGAATGAAAGTCTATATATAGTAACGCAATTTCAAGAAGAAAATGAGCAAATAAATGTAATAAAATGGCTTTTTCTTGTTTAGTAGGAGTACCTTAAGCTAGACAAAACTCTTAAAAGGAGAAGATTCCAGGACCAATAAATAGCTGTACACGTTCTACGATGTCATTTCACTTCCCCTCACATAACTGAGCATTTCAGAGATAGAAAGTACAATCAGAGATGTATATAAAGTTTTAGGAAAGCCTAACAGATAACATACAGCTTCTCAGAACTTACTGAGATGGTATTTGAACCCTTAAGAGTATTTATCCAAAACTACCAAGGCAATCATTGCAATAACTTCATAGCATTCCCTTAGAAGTAAGTTCTTTTTCTTCCATACCAAATATCCCAAGCTCTTTAAGCTTTTTGGCATAGGTATGGTCAGTCAGGGGGTCTGCCTGACATTGCCAGATTTTGATTTCATCCAGAGTAATATAGATGATATTCTGAAAGGAATTCTGCATTTATAACAGTTGTCATAAAGAACTGAGCTTTGTAGCCCAAAAAGCAAAGGCTGAAATCAGAATAATTCAGATTCAGCTCTCCATTATCC
Organism: Oxyruncus cristatus; assembly: GCA_013399855.1. Taxonomy (NCBI): domain Eukaryota; kingdom Metazoa; phylum Chordata; class Aves; order Passeriformes; family Cotingidae; genus Oxyruncus; species Oxyruncus cristatus. The sequence continues at coordinate 1,107,363 of VXAY01001848.1, forward strand.
TTATTTTTTTCTTTCTTTCATTTGTATCTGTGCAAAGTCAGCATAAAACACAATCACTCTTCCAGTCTGACACTTCTACATCCCAATTCTTCACTCTGTTTGCAGAAGTGGAAATGACAATATACCTTGTTTGGATGTGCAACAGTAAAATAGATGCAATCCAACCGGGACAAGCAAACCATTCACTGTCTCTTATTATTGCCTGTGATATTATAACAGTGATAACACTGACTTATTATTGCTATTGTGATCTCACAATATTTTTAACCTTGTAAATAAAGCAACTCCTTACGAGTTACCAGTTTTGACGTAAAAAGAAAGGAAAAGTCAAACTATGCAACTTTGAAAGCCATAATTTTCCTTTCCAAACAGCATGATTTTATTTAGAATTATTGAATTTTAACCACAGAAATGTCAATAATCCACAGGTGACTTGTTCCTATTTTCTCCATGTCCTTTCCTTTCTTTCAGTAAGTTGCCCTTGAATTTATTTCAGTGTAAAAGTTTGAGAAGAGAAAAAAAAAGAGACTGTCTAGGTTTTTAAAAAGTTTGAGAAGTAATTTGCAAAGTGATAGTTCCTGGTAATGAAGACTGGTACCTTTGCCCAGGTCTCTCAATATGATTAAATTGTTTTGGAATGTTAATTACTGAATAATCAGATTCCCTTGAAAATGAAACCTCAGCTTTTACTGAAATACGATATTCCTAAATTATATCAGAGCTGTAGTACAGTCAAATCAACAATTACACTAAAAGAACTCCTGCAGTCTTATATTTAGGATGAGACTCTATTAACTCAAAAGAATTAGAAAAGCATCTATGATGCACAGCCAATATGGAAACACTTGTCCCATTGGCCTCTATTACCCACATGGAAATGAGAAAACTTCCGTAACATTTTGCAGTGATCCACGCCTTTCTCTTTTAAAGTCAATAAACTGTATCTTTCGCTGTAGTAGCTTGAGGATGTGTGCAAAAATGACCTTTTGCAATTTGGCTGCAGAGACATGTGCTGGGAGAGGTGACACAGGAGTTTGAAAGAAAGCTGCAAACCGGTTTTTACTGCCAGGAGTGTCCCATCATGGAGTAATAAAATGAGGCCTGCAAAGCCTCATGGAAAATTCTATTGTTCTTTGTATCACGAGACAGAATTCCCTTCCTAAATCAGTCACCCCTAATCAGTTTAATTGAGGCTGATGCTCAAACCACAGAAAAATATTAGGAAGAGAAAGCCCCTCAAGAGGCTCTTGACCTCTGTGGAAACGTGGTCCCCTCTATCACATCCTATGACAACACACGGCCTGTTGAAAAGACGCCTTGGAATAAAGAGAACATCACAGGGATTCACAGAAGAGAGGGCATCGGGGGGGCACTCACTGCTCGCTTCTCCTCAGGAAAAAAGAAAAAAAAAAGACTTCAGAAAAAGTACTTTGAAACTGGTAAAATAATCTTCTAAATAAACCACCAGTGGGGAATACCCACAGTCACTGAGGACAGCATGCTGTTCAGCGTATCAACAAAAATACATTTGGCCTGAGGCAATGCTCAGGGCAAACATATCCCAGATGGACTAGAGAGGCCCAAATACCTTCAGAGATGAAAATTTAATTAGAGGAAATGTCACTGCAGTGAACAAAAGGATTGCTTTAGTGATTTTTCATCATTGTTTACTACAAGTGAAGTATAGTTTTAAGTGTTAGGACAGGCTAAGTACAGGAGTGTTCTTAAGCACTGGAATGGATATGAAAGGAATGGATGTTGAAGGTCAGAGACAATCATCCACACTTGAGGAATGATCAAAAGGAGCAAATCATCAAATATTGACAGATAGCAATTTTTAATTGCTTCAGTGATGTCAAAAGGTGACAAAAGGTGTCTAAGGTGGTGCTTTCAAGCCACTAAGAAGGAAAAAAGTGCCTTTATGTGGTTGGTCAGGTTAGGGTTTTTGTTGCTTTGTTGTTATTATTGTTGCTGTTGTGAGATCTCAAGGATGATAAAAAGCTTAGATTTCTCTGAAACACAAAGTCATCCCTGGAAGCTGAGATGCCTCACTGCCTCTTTACCTCTTTGATAATACATTGTATATTATTAGTTCTGATTCTTGCACAAGTCAGGGGTGAAATTGTTGGAAAAGCAATATAGGAATTGTTGCAACACAATCACAAGGAATCAGCCTCCTTAAATGAAAATATGTGAGTTCTTACATGAGTTCTGAAAGCTGTTTGGGATAAAGTAAAAGAGAATAAGACATAGTAAACATTATAGAAAGTCTTTCAAACTATAGCATGTTCTCCATTTTGGATTTTACATCTTCAGAATGCAGAGTTGAGAATTTTCCAGTCTTTTTTTCCCAATCAGCCTTCATTTTATATTTTCTGCGGAAATGTTCCCCCCTTTAGCAAAACAAAATAATCACCTTAATTGAAAGGATGCACATAATTATTTTCCCATCATAGTATCATAATAGTGCTAATATAGCACTCTATTAGTATGTAACAGGAATTACATACTATTATATGAGGCAAAAATAACTACAGAAATAGTATTTACTATCAAATATCTCTCACAGAGGCCATACCAATTTCAGTTGATTTATCTCCTTAAGAAGATCAAGGAGATCTCTACATACAGACAACTGGAGAGGAGATTCATTAAAATGGGCCACATTCTAGGTGAAAAAATGAAAAAAGCATTGTACAAGTATAACTATATACAATTATGTACAGATCAGTGTACTTATTTGGTTAATAAAGTAAATAAAGTTGGTTAATTAAGTAAATAAAGTTGATTAATAAAGTTAATAAGACTTATTTTTTTAAATTAGATCTTTGCTATTATTTCTATTTTTGGTATTTGCTTGATCCCTTGGATTTTACTGATGCTGTTGAGAGTTTGTTCTTCTGACTTAGATACAACTCTACATAGATAGATTCTTTTTGTGTAGAAGGTAGTAGGGAATATGAAGTGTCCTGAAGTTACTAGGGAAACTTGACACTGACTTTAGCAGTTTGTATCAAGCATCTGAAGTACCTTATTCACTTACTAAGTTTACTTGGTAACACGTGCCTTAATTTCAGGTGATTGATTTTGGTCTCTCCTGGTGCTATGGTTTATTATGACCCATTACCCACACTTTTGTACTCTAGCCCAAATAATCTCCCTAGATTTCCCCTGACTGGAGGCACTATGGTTTTGCCGGCAGTCAGAACTGGCTTTGTGTTCTCCTACGTTGCCTTGTTAGTCCTTTCCCTTTTCCTCACCTGCTTCCTTGTTTTATTTTTTTTTTTCTTTCTCTCTTTCTTTCTTTGTAGCAGATACAGCTCTACACAAAGTTTAATCATATGTGCAGAAATTTTTAGATTGATGCCAAAGGGCCTGCCCAAAGGCAGGCTCTAAACACATTATTGTTTGAAACCTGCGATGGAGAGTCCAACCAGCCTCTTATTAGGCACCATGCCATACTAAGCAGATATTAATGAATCTTGGCAACCAAATATGAGAAATCAGTTTGCTTGCCATCTTTTCTCTGTTACAGATGGTTATCTGGAAAACCGTCCAAACAGCAGAAATATACCATATGTAAAACAAAGCCTCTCCTTTTATTTTCGGGTTCACAAACTCTCATCTTAAGATTTCAGAGCATTTATTATTTTTATACTTCAAGTTCAGCAAATACATTAATATCTAAATGCATCTAAATTATGTCACACTGAAGAAACCAATACTGTGCTTTATGGGGATGTGATCGTATTATTGATGCTATGGACTTCTGGATGATCCACACCAATTCCATCTACAAACCGAAAGGACAAATCTCTTCTGTATCTATATAACAGCCATAAAATGGAAGCACTGAGGTCAATAATGCCAGGTGAAAAAAGTAAATAGATGTTTAAAGAAATATACTACCAAGTGTGTATAATATTGGAATACATTACAGAGATTCTGAAGAGGTATTAAAGACAAAGCAATGAAGCATAGACACCTATTTTTCTATTCTAGTCTTACCAAAAGGCTGTTGATAATAAATCCATCTTCAGCTAAATGACAAATCTGAAGGGGAAACTAATTCTCAGTGTGCAGCCTTCTTCCTCCACTGATTATCAGCAGAGTAGATCACCCACTAACTACACAGTGATTACAAACTTGAAGTCAGTAGCGTAGGGCACACAAGATATGAGACAAATAAACCTCCTTAATCAGATGTAGGTGACACTCTCTGAGAGACACAAGAAACTTAAATGTTGGTAGAAAATGTCTGTGTATATTCCGTATGTAATCTCTTAATGCATTTCTTACTAATTATTCTTCTGCAGAAAACCTTTATGAAGTTATTTCCCAAACAACTGGACTAGAACGGAGAAAAATAAATGCCTGAGAGCAAAACAAAACTTCATAAATAGGCAAAGGGTGACTCCTTAGTAAGAAAAACAATTCAGAGATGCAAAACATTTATTCGTGGGTTTTGTTTTTGTTTTTTTTTACAGAACCATGGAGCTACTTTAATGATTTTTCAAAATATTCTGATGATTTATGCACCACATGAGCCATTTTGTGATGCTCCTACTCACAGTGAGCAGCACCTCACTTCAAAGATTTTGATGGAAATTCATTAAGAGCACAAACAGTGGTCTTAATTGAGACCACAAATGGGGGAAGGTAAATATCCAGAAACAGGAAAGCACAGCAAAATACCACAGAATGAGTGAAATTGCTCACATTATGTACAAAGCAGAAAAGAGGTGAAAGCCCAGTGCAATAGTTTGCGATGCAACATGAATAAGACTTTTATAGTCCTGCCATAAGAGCCATATCCTAAAAAAGCTCCGAAGTGCCAGAACCAGGATGTATGAGAACTTTTGGCATGTAAGTTTTCAGTCTGAAATAAACCCACTCACCATCTGCATAAATCTGAAGGTAATAAAGCTCACTAGGTGCTCTCATCTAAATGTTTCACAGACCAAAATCCTTTACATATATCTTCGAAAAAAATAACATGACTGGTATTTTCCCCTTTTATTCTCAGAGGGAAAGCATATTCTGAGTCCTAGCATAATCTTCAAAGTACAATAATGATAAGATTTTTATTTTGCTCTTGGTTTTATTTTTTATTCCAGGGTATGTCCTCACAGGTATATTTTTACTGTATCGACTTTATCACTTTTTCATGAAAAAAATCAATTAAAAGAAGAATACACTCACCTTCCGTGAATGTCTGCAATCTATTATTTTGGCTTATACAGACTTTCAATTGGATAATTAAGCATTCAAGAAGTAAAAGCTTTTCATCCTGAGAAGGTGCTCGAGAACAAGTTTTCTTGTTTTTTTTATCTGCCAGTTCAGAGGAGTAGAGCCTTGTATGTGGAAAGGGAGGAGAAAACTGTTACATGCTGCAGACAGTTTGCTCATTTGATATCATTTACAGAATGCCACGTGTGGGTTATCCAAATTTTATAATTTCCTCTAACGTATTTTTTTTTTTTAGAATGGTTTCTAGATTATAACTATGAGGTGAAGATTTTTCCTTTATGTATGTACAGCTCAAATCTGGACATCCAGAGACCTTGGAAACCTCCAGGTTCTGGTACTGTTTCCTAGGAGCAAGCACAAAACCACCTAATAAAGACAGGAGCACTCAAATATGGATAATGAATAAATCTGATCTTAAGAGAAAGCTTAACAAGCCATACAGGAATAATTTACACATAAATCCTTTAATATGAAATTCCCCTCAGCTGGTAACCCAAGCACTGACACTGGTGTGGACTGAGAAACATTAACCCAGCTCTTCCAAGTTAAACCAGAGAGCAAATAACTTCTTGCAGCTAAATCAGAGGACTGAATTTTAGAGGAAGCTCTTCTGTGGCTTCTCTATGTGTCTACTTTAACCCATGTGCTAACTTAAATAATTACATTTTGCAATCAGAGAGATCTTTGGAAAGCTTAATTAATATTTGTAAAGCAGGTTGACTTGCTCAAGCAGAAGATACTACCAAAGTGTGAAGTATTATTTCATGTCAAATAAACATAGTTTGACACAGATTGAATCAAAATGCAGTCTTTCATTTGAAAATGAGCATTAACAGAAACCAGTAGATAATTCATCTTATGTTGAAGGGGAAAAAAGTCTGTTAAAAACATCTTAGCAGAAATCATACAGGAAAGCAAAGCACCCGCTCCAAAGACTTTGACAGCAGAAATCATGTGGATTCAACTTGTGCATAACTGGTCTAGAGAAACTGGAGGCTGTTGTTGACACTGACGAAAGATTAACCCAAACTGACTAGCAAAGCTATGTGTCCCCCCAAATTCCTGTTATTTTCCTTTGCCATAGAAAATGGTGTGTATGTCATCACTGAAAGCTAGAAAACATATTAATGAAACATAGAGAGAAAAAATGTCATAATATAAATAAGTTAGTAATGTTTTTATAGGAATTACAGGTACCTAGGGAGCAAAATGATGAAATAGAATTAACAGTGAAATGCATCAGGCTGAAAGCAAGAGTTACAGTACCAGAGACATGTTGGAAGATGAGTTCCAACAAAGTGGAGTACTGAACTGTGTGCCTGAATAGCAAAATTAAAACACAAAGTGATGGTGCAGAATTTATTGGAAGATAATGGTATGAAGGACTGTAAAAGGCAAAGAGGGATAACATGTAACACTGCACCTTCCACTGTCAGGATCTGTGAAGAGGGGTTTGTGTACTCTTGAAATGAATGAATATGTTGCTTCAGTTTTCAGTGTGGGCAACTGAGCTAGGGATGGGAGCACGAGAGACAGTGGGAACAAAGTTATGGAAATGGAAATTACTGTGATAAAAAGAATAATAATATAAGTAGCTGAATGTACTGAGGTAAAGGAATAGGAAAATCTCAAGCCAACAGTTCTGAGAGAACTGTTGCATAGGACTGCAGGTCCAGTAATGAGTATCTCAAACAAATCTACCCTGCCACTGAAGAATCTCAGCTGTACTGCTGATGTTCAGAAAGGGAACTAAAGATGCCTGTAAGACTAACATCCATTTAAAAAATGGAAAGCATTAGAGCAGATTGAGAATGAATTTGCCATTGCACATGAGTGTAGGTTGAATTCCTCATGAAGTTATCATTGTACATGAAAAGGCAACAAAAAAAAAAAGAAACATGTAAGAACACAGAAATTCTGCATTTATATAATACAGAATCTACCAAACATTTGGGTATTATTGCAGTGTCTGATACAGTAATATGTGACAAAAATCAATTAAAGCAAAGGATGACATTTAGCTGAAGATAGCAAGGTGACTGAGCTGCTATTTGAATGGTAGCATATTAGTATATATTAGCACACATATTAGCGTATTAGCATATATTACTAATTTGCTATCTATAAATCCAAAGTAAATGTAGTTACTTTTAATTAAGGTTCTTTTATCCTATCTACGGTAGCTCGTAAAGTTATGAATTGCTTATGGTTGATCTAGCTGTCTGGTTTCAACCTGTTCATGTCTCCTTTCCCACATCTAACACTATTCTGCTCCCTGTCTTTTTCACTGGTGTGATTAAAGCTAAACTGAATATACACTACCTTGAATTCTTACTCACGTTTTCATATTTTGTTACGTAAATTCTTATCTAAATTCTTATTTGGTGTATAATTTTATACTGTGCAATACAATAAGATTTCCTAAAAGAGGAAAAATCATAGATCTATTCAGCTGAACATGTCAAGTAAAAAAAAATTTTTTTGTGGACTGTACACAAAAATCAAGTGTCCATTGCCAAATTTCAGTGGAGTCAGATAGGAAATATTACTGTTACATTACTTGGACTTGCTGCTTTTCAACACTTTCAGCTTTTAATTTTGGGTGGAGATGGTTGAATTTTACTGGAGATAGTTCTCTTTTACATTTTGAACAAATACCTTCTAACAGGTTTTTATTTTCATGTGCTTCACTGAATTCTTTCATCTCTCTGGCACTCGCTTTTCTGCACGTCAGGATCTCAGCCTTTTCTTTGCTGTCAGTGACATCAAACACTTTGTTTTCAGTCTCTGTTGTTGTCTTCTAATTTCTCCTCTATTCACCAGATCTGCTGTACTCATTTGTGGCTAGTTAAGTTTTGGATTGTAAATCTCTCTTTGATTTAGCCTTCAGTCTTGCTTTCCTTCCTTTCTTTCCTTCAATCATCTCCAATATCCAGAATGATCTTTTTCCTCCTCTTTAGCTCTTTTCTCTCTCCCTAACACATTTGCAGACACCTGAGAGTTTTCTATCTCCCAAGTACCATTTAAATCTCGTTTTTTCTACAGTATCAATAAAATTTAAACCTGTTATTCACATCAGAAATTTATTGCTCTTTCACTAGATTGATGTCACAGTTTCTGCAACTTCATTTTTGAGACTACCAATCTCAAGCATTTAGTAATTTAAATCAAAGTAGTAATTGGATAAGTGTCCAGCACATAGTCAAGCTGACTCCCAGGAACCAGGATGCCCATGAGAGCCACCTGCACTTTCAAGAGAGACAGGCAGCGTGCTCCCCATGGACAACAATTCAGGTTTCGACTTACTACCTTTCTCTCACTCTTAAGGGATGTGGCATTCTTTAATTTCTTGATTATATCCATCCCTACCTTGTGGCAAGTCTCAAGAAATTAGAAGCCTTTTATGAGAACTTTTGTGAGTATTCGACTTAGTAATCATTCATAAATATCTTCACCCTCTTTTATGAAAATAGAATATAAATAATCACATCATTGTGCTTTCCATCACAATTTGAACACGTCTCATGGACAGTAGCTTATTATGTACTCATTTGTAGCAAAGAGTTGCTTTAGGAGTTTTCTGACTCTGACAGTACCTCTATACAGCACAGTGAATGCACTGCCAAAGTGTTGAAATGACCCTCAGCAAATCCCTCGTCTGCTGCACCCACCAGGCTGATTCTTAGCCACTCTAAGCAGCCTTTTTTAATAGTGGCTCTCTCACTTTCTGAAATGTTCAGATGTCCCAGTATCTTGTCAGTGTTTAAATCCAGTAGTCGTGACGGAGCTTTAAAAGTCACGCTCATTTTCTGGAAACATATTCCCTTGTCCCTCCAGTGATGCACACATTCTCAGCTAATTATTGTCAGAATTATGTTTCTATTCACAGTGCTAGCAGTAAAAGGTGCAGCAAATACCCAAGGAAGGAGGTATAACAATGCCAGCAACCTTAACATAGTAAAGAAGCAGACCAAGACTGCACATGAACAACAGCAACCAAAACTCCCAAAGGCAGAAGCACAGATACAAAAAAGGCACATGCTTGGGGACATTGTATGAATGATTTCCATGAATATCCCACTGTCTCTTTTTGGTAAGGTAAAAGTTACCTTGCCAGGGGAAAGTAAAGTTGCATTTTTTCTGCAGAATATGACTCTTCTGTGGAGGAACTCGCAAATAAGACACCTTGTCCTATTACATTTCCCAACTATTTGAATGCTGCTATTCAAAAATGATGGAGAAAACCCTCCATCCCACGAGCATGTTTCCTCTGCCAGAGACAAATTTAAATTGATATTTTCTTTTGGTTTTACAAAAGAAAACCCACTCTGATTATATTACTTGAGTCCTTCATTGATAATAAAGTACCAGCAATAATTTTGAGGCCTTTGCTTTCGGTTTACCTTGCCCTCAGGTATTTAAATTCTCTTTATCTTCATTTTCTTTTCCCCTCTTTTATCCTTACTTCATGTTTATATAACTTTCCTTCAAAACTCCCCAGTGTCTTCATGCCATCTCAGGTGTGTATCTTGCCAGTTCCATCACAAAAATTACTTCCAAATTCCACTACAAAAGCTGCCCACCTAGTAACAAGAAAGCCATTGTTTTATTTTTATTACTTTTTCTAACTTTGGAGAAAGTAAATGGAAATACATATTTAAAAGCATTCATGAGAAGCAGAATAGAAGTCTCTGTATGTATTCCTTCCAACTCATTTTATGTTTTCATTGTGTGCTTCCAACATCGGATTAAGCTTTGACAAATGTAACTTCAACAGTTTACTATCTTCTTTATCCTAAAAAAAGATGATAGGAAAAAGTTGGGTTATTTTTTTAACAGCGTGGAAGCTATATACTGGGACCATATGTGGTATTTCTACTTGGGAATATGCAAAGATTCCTTGGTTTTAACTGACATCAATTCACACACACCATAAAACATGATTTTTTCTCTCTGAATATTGACTTGAACAAGTTGCTTATACAGACTCACTTTTATTTGTCATATTTTATTTGTTTTGTAAGGAAATTGTGGGAAAGCAAACATTCCTTGCTTGTGCAAATACCTGATTTTCCTCTTTGTCTCAAAACGAAAAGATACTTTGAACAAATCTGGTTTTTTTCCTCACTTTTAACATTTTAGCTTTTGAATATAAAAATTTTAAACATTCCTCGCTTGGGTAGCCATGGCAGTTAGGCAAAAACAATGACATTTAAAACCTGAAAATCGTAATACTTATGCAAACGAATAAGTGGATGGGTGGCAAATCAGGCTTCTGTACCTTACACCAGCAAATGGCAAATTGGAGTTAATGCTGGGTTATTAAAGGGACACTGAGAAAACTAGAGAGCTCTGACCTGCTACATTTGTGGGGCTGAGCCGATCTCTTAGGTTGCAAAGATTCAGTCAGCCATTAAACTTACGTTTTTTACATCACAGACGCACTTCCCAAGCTCCATAAATTCTGTAGTTTGAGGCACTGGGAGGGTGGGAGTGGAGGAAGCAAATGAGAACACTTAGTAGAATCTCTTTGCTTTACAGGAAGTTTGGCAAATATAGACCTGAACACTTGTGCTCAGCACCAACTTTCATGGATTTGATCACTTCCTCTGTGATTCAATGTGTTCTTCTCCTGACTTATATTTTGTAGGTTAACTAATAGAGGTCAGAGCCCGAGCTAGCCCGAGGCTATCTGAAAGGTTTGTCAATAGTCTTTGAATATGAACATCTGTGAATTTTTGTTTTACCCTGAATCTCCTAGACTACAAAATCCTCCTTGCTCAGGTAACATGAAAAAAGGCCTCCATTGGTCTTCCGTTCTTTCCCACTGGAAGAGTGAATCACGTGACAAAGAGGAACCTACAGAAAGCCCTGGAAAACTGAACCACTTTTCAAAACATTAATGATGACAGCTCCAATTTGAAGGCACTGAAAAAATAAATATTAAGTAAAGGAAGTTAATCTTTATTCACAGCATTCTCACAAATTAAAGGTTAAAAACAGGCAGTGCAAGCTCACTAGCAGTTGCCAGCTCATATTTAAAACATTGTCACATCAACTTATTCTTTTGAGATAATGTCACTACACTCACCCTATACACAAACGTTGCTTATTTCCCTTTGCCATTTATTCAGCGCTGTGGCAGTAATTAGCAAAGGGCTGTGATTGACTCAGAGAAAACTGAAGACATAAAACAGGAGCATGACGTGAAATGAAATTTCTATTATCGTATTTACACCCTCCTCTTACATTTCACTATACAAATCATAACTAGGAAGAGAAACAGAGAAGGTGTTTCTTGGTTCTTAATAATCTTTTCCTCTTTGTTTTAATTTTTCATTTCACATTCAAAGCTTTTTCTGCCCTCTGTCCTTTTTCCACTCAGTTGCCTCTGTTTACAGCAATTTCGTTCTGTCTAAATATTAGACTCTGAGTCCCCAAAGCTAGCTAAAAAGCTCTTAAATGTCCCTTGAAGCTACTTCTGCTTCAGATCTCTGCATCCATTAGTTGTCCTGATACAACTATTTTTAGAGAGTTAGTGAAAGGATCAAACTCAGAAAAATAATTCAAGAAAGGTTACTGTTACTTGGTTTGGTCCTGATTTAGCCATATAAGCACAGTATAAGTAATTGATCCAACACATTTTAGAAAGGAGTTCAGGAGGTCAAACGAGAACCGACATGACATCAGAGGTGGCATATGGCAATAACCTCCAAAACTAGCTTTGTTCTCAGAGATTTTGTCGGGGAAGCTCACTTTGCAATTTAAGTTCAAACTGCTTCGTGTATGTACTTACCTCCCTCTTTTGCTGCTTTTCCTGCCACCCCTGGGGCTTCCATGAAATGAAGCATTAAAAACCAAAAAACAACAAACTATGCAATTTACAGGAAACAAATGACTTGTGATTCATAGCCTGATATCCTGCTTCCTCCTTAATTGATTCCAGTTAGGCGTAGCAGGACAGTAGTATTCTGCATTTTATGGCCTAACAGAAATGTCAGCCATCTGTTTGCACCTGCTGAAGTTGCTAAGGATAAGTATTACAAATCCTGTAAGCGTCTGGGCCTGGATTTCCAGAACAGGAAAGTGCTTTTTGGTTGATGACAGTCAACATGAAGGAGTAGATAACAAATGCTAGAGATATGTTTGAGAGGGAATGATCCATCCAATCCAAACAACATGAAACATTTTCATCTATACCTAACCTTCAGAAGGACTGAACAGACATTTAGCTCTTGCAATTTTGCTGTTAAACTATGGTGAATGAACTAAAGTGTAGCGTCTATATTGCTTGGGACAGATGGGAAATTAGCATGTCATAAAATTCATAAAAAAGTGGTTGATGATGCTGTCTGCCTCAAGAAAATAATTACATAATGATTGCCTCCTTTGAGAATACCAACAGACTAGGTTAGAGAACACCCAGTCCTCTGATTTACCTATTAGCAATTTTTTTTAGATGTTTGATATCCTCCAGGTAAGATGCTCTATATTGATAACTTAATCCTTTAAGAATTTTAATCCTTAGTTTTAAATTTTTAGCTGCCTTGTGTAACAGAGCAATAGTGAAATCCAAGTTATGAATCTTGTTTCAAATATTTGCTCCAATTTAGAATTTTTCTGATTATTTTCTTTCGCTATTTCTTAAGAAGGCTGGAAAGTTGTACAAAAATATCCTTTACTTAATAGACCTTATTGTTTCCATACAACCTAAAAAGGTGGTGGCATTCAGCAAATTCATTAAGACTTTTGCCTTTGTCTTTAGCAAGTCAGATGCTGACCACTAAAAATAGGTGGTTAGAAAGCAACCAGAAATGTATTTTCTGGGCTAAATAAAAAGCAAAACCCAAGCAATTAAGCACAAAACTTGCTCCTTGCACCCGAAATGCTTGCAAAAACTGTAGGGTTCTTAATTATTTTAAGAATGTACATTCAGAATGAAAATTTAAACATAAAAATACTCCTTTTTGGAAACTATATAGAAGAACATTTTGGTTTGCTTTCTGTTCCAGTATACGCCTCAGATTTTTGGAGGCAGGTCTAAAATGAGTGGCATGTAGCATCATGGTCTGGCTCCGTCTCCGTGGAGCAGAGGCTTAAGTGTAAGGGCCCAGGAGCTCACTCATCCTCTGGGAGAGCAAGGTCTTGGCACACTCCCATGGGACAGTTTAGACCCAACCATTTTACGGAAAAGGACTAATTCCAGAAGAGTTATTCTTTCCCACCTGCCCTCTTTTTACAGACGAGCTTCGAAGCTGCAGAGATGAAAGTCCATAATTTACTTGACTGCAAATTTTGTCAGGTTGGTTCAAATCAATCCCATTTTAAACTACAGAAGCTAACTGTGCAATGAAATAAATGATCAATGTTTATGGAGTTCTGTCTGGGTTTGCTGTCTACCAGCTGTGGGAAACTCTCCAGTATCTGAGGGATAGTATAAGTTGTTGAGCTGAGATGTAGTGAATGAATCAGGATTTTCCTCTAGAATCCACAAGATTCCTGTCCTTGTGCTAATATTCAGATTTTAAACTGCACTCAGATATATTTCAGATATTAAACTGCACTCTAATAGTCCTTTGATGTGCTCTGGAATTATAAATACATGCAAGCCTGGAGTTTAAGGACACTGGTGCATCTGAGGATTGTCATTAATATATTATGAATTGTTAGCAATGCAAAAAAAATTGAAAATTATCTTCTTTTCTGTTTCTTTCTTTGCAAACTCTTATTCTGTTCTAGGGTACCAAAGATGATCGTTATACCTTTCGACTTATTCATAAAGCTAAATAACATAACAGAGAAAAGACAATGCATTTGACATCTCCTTTGTGTGAGAAATTCAATGTTAAAAGCTGCAATGAATTAAATAATTCTCTTGAGAGTGATAAACCACAATATATTAAGGAGGTTGAATTACAGAGAAACATCACTGCAAAATAAACCTGGTGAAAAAGATAAGGCTAATAACATAAAATCTATTTATTTGCATTTTTTTAAGAATTTTATTTTTATTTGGGGAATGAGGAAGTTCCCCTACAAATATTCTCCTTTGGAAGGAGGGAGCTCCTTCATCAGTTCTCAGAGAAGCCCTTGCAGGGGCTCCAGGGAAGGTTGCAGGAGCCTGTCCTTGGATGCTAACTATGAAAGCAGCAGCAAATATCTACCTGCTTTTCGCCTGCCTACAGCTATCCATCATTCTAACATAATATAATCAATTACTAGGTGAATTCAAACAGCAACAAGCCATCAGAAAATCAGGGACAAGGGAAGCTGGCTGGCTCAGGTCAGATGGCACAGCTGGGGATGAGAGAGAGAGAAAAGGCGTTAAAGTATGCAAGGAGGTAACAAAGTGTTTTGATCAGGTGAGTGTTGCCTGACACATCTCTGATTCCCGTATTCACTCAGGACACGGAGAGACACCTTTTTCCCAGGCATACAGGAGGGACTAACAGTGCTACCACTTACAGCTGGGCATAACCACACCTGAGCTGGAAGTTAAAACCCACAAAACTCAGCTGGCAAAATGGCAAGTCAGAAGTGCTTATCTGCACCACTGCAGTCAGATGAAGTCAAAAAGGTGTAAGGAAATAACGATTTGGGCCTTGCAGTTCATGAAGGCACACCCAGATGACTATTTTATGGAAGCAAATGCTTTCTGCATGGGAGTGATGGCTCCCAAGATATTTAAACTACTCCAGCTCTTTTCAAAAAGAACATTCCCTCAGTTGCCTTGAAATCTGATGGAATCAGGGGTCAAATTAATGATCCAAATATGCTGTCACTTAAGCTAAGGACTGTCCCAGCACAGTCACCTTAGACACACAGGTATATAAACACACACCCACCTCAAAGCTTTCCTGAAGATTGACAGGTTCTGTCAACTTTGCATACACAGATGACATTCAATCCATTATTCCAACCAGTTCCCAAAGGCCTCAGTCATTCAAGATTTATATCTCAGCTTGTTGATGGAATCCACTTTATTTCTAGCAAAGAAATTCTGAACAAGGAAATTGGAGTTAAGCAGAAATATGAACCTAACCCTTTGGAGAAAAGATTTTGTGCCATATTTGCATTTAGCTGACAAAGTTCAAGAAAAGCTATTTCTATACTCATTTACTGGTACAATCACTGCAATGGTAGGATGAAATACGGAATACAGGATGTCTGTATGCACCCCTTTCCATCACATCTATGCGATGATTACTCAAAGACCATCCTCATTTCATGTCACACATTTTCAACAATTAGTATTTTCAGGAAAAGCAATTCACTATTCAGGGAACTCCTATGTAAGACATAACCATATACAATCTTCTTGATGAAAATTCTCACTGAGTCTTGTCAGCTCCAAAGAGTGAAACAGAAGATTTTCAGAACCTATAGCTTTTGGAAGCTCAAATATTTTTAACATTCTTTATACACTGGAATGCATAAGACAACTAAGCCTGACTAAATTATTTGCTACTGAGAAACAACGAAGGGTTATTTATTTATTTATTTGATTGAAAAGTATTTCTTTGCTTCCTTTAGAAAGGGTTTGAAAGCAAGACTGAAGTTCCTATGCCTTCTTCTTTTATAAAGCCTTTTTTTTTTTTTTTTCTTCTTCCACATGAACGATACCCTCAGCCTTTTTGCTTCCTGACAAGACTGTGCAGAGAGGTCGGGTTTTTTCTGTGGTGAACATACCGATGTGTCACCTGGCGTGGCATTGCTAGGTGACTTCTTACCACATCCAGATACCATCAAGCTGCTCCACTGCCAGTGTCTCTCTGAATGTGACCCACAGCAGCAGAGATGAACATCATGAGGACTATACAACTTACCAAACTGGGAATGAGCAAGCCACAGAATCACTGATCCTTCATGTAGGGGAATAGATATCAGAATTTTTCTGGTGACTTTGACACTCATTACCAGTTCAGCTATTTCCCAGTACTCTAGAGATATAAAGAGGAGAGACTAAATAAAGTTTAGTCCTTTGAATGGATCAATAGTAAGATCCTTCAGCTTATTAAAAATATTAATTCAGTTTTGCATATTCTGTCTGTGTGTAACCCTTCTAAAGAGTTCTTAAGTAAAGGTCATTTTTAATTTCTTAACATTATTTCCCAGAACAGGCTATTTAAGAATGACAGAATCCCCAATACTTAAAACAAATGAATATATGCAATGTATGCGTGTCACTAAATTTAAGCGTTTGTATTAGATTTAAAACAAACAGGCAGCTTACTAACCAGATCAGTACAAAAGCAGTTTCTGTAATCGAGTTGGCACCAGTTCACAGAGAATATAATTTGAAAAGGTTCACATTTAAATGAAACTTGCTTTTCATGCTCAAATGTCATTCCAAACTGCAAGGATGAGGTATTAACCCTTCATTCACTTCTATTTAATGAAACTCAGCACTAAGCTTGAATAACCTTGACTGCCTGTATTCACCAAATAAAAAATAAACAAAAAACTCTGTATAGCAATCACTTAATTCTAAGGAATACTGAAAACAAATAGATGGATAAACCTACAGTTTTCAGCTAAACTTTTGCCCTTAGACTTCATCATGAGTGGGGCGACCTAATCTCTAACTTTGTCAATTATGTCTTTCAAAATGAACCACTTTTCCAGTGGTGTTTTCCCCCACATTAGTGGAGCTAGACAGCTGGGGGCTGTCTGTCTCCCAAAAAAAAAAGAGCCAAAAAACCCCTTCAGGGGTAGTCAGGGCATCACCATTTCTAGTCCCTGCCTTATGCACCTGAACAGAGGAGAGGGTTAAGCCCTCTTCCATTCATTTAGAGCTTTGGTCCAGGCAGTGCTGACAAAACTCATTGCCATCCTGAGGGACTTGGCTAATCCAAGGCAAAATGAGTACATAGTACAGGGAAATCATGTTTTTATCCACTTCTTCCTACAGCCAGTCAGACCACTGGAAAACCTGCAAACATATACAGGCATATAAAATGTGTGTAGGTGAGTACACACTACATGAACACAGACATAGGCATACGTATATGTGTGTTTATATATAGACATATATACATACATATATACACAAACTCACATTTGTGCCTGTGTCTGCACACACAATCTGATTTGCCTCAAATCCTGTCTTTCTGTAAAAAATGTAGAAGGAAATGGAAAGTAGCTTCTGGTACATATAGATATATAGATATATACAACATATTCATCTGTGGAGGAAGGTAAGAAACCCAACACGATTTATAACTTTACTTTCCACTTTGCTCCATTGTAACCTTGGTTTGTTGTGAACACTGAACTCAAAATCCATCAGGAAGAATTGTCTGGTACATGGCTCCTGATCACAGTCGAAAGCAGCACATACCAAAAGACACAAAGGTTTATCAGTGCAAATGTGTTTGCAGAGTTAGAGGCACATGGGCTTTCTGAGAGCTCTACCCGTGACCGTCCTATGTAATTTCCCACACTGGAGCTGAAGAGTTCTCACAGTTTCCTTAATACTCATTTATTCTATGAGATGTGTAGCTTGAATTGCTGGGTTTCTAAAAGCACCAACAAATACTCTTGCTGGGCGCTGCCCCAATGGCAGAGGGTGGTCACACTGAGCTGCTGATGGCACTCGGTGCCCTTTGCTGTGCTTCCACAGGCTCTTTACAGTCTTTACACCTGTCTGTCTTATAGTTTTTTTAACAGGATAGTACTCTTCATTAGTGGAGCTTTTGAATTACTGAAAGTCTGTGTAACATTTAATTAGCCTTTATCTTTACAAGTAATAAAATGAGTACCTTTAGGTAAAAGAAGGCAGTCTACGGCGTGCCGCTGGATAACAGCAAGTTTTTGATTTTCTATTCAAACAGCTATCAAACAGATAATAATTTTAGCTTCATTATTTGGCTAATTCACACTTCCTTAAAAGACACATGAGAGCAGGCTTATAAATATTGCAACAAAGAAATTTGGAGTCAACAGTAAGAGAGGTTTTGAAGCTGACAGAAGAGAACAATACTTGTAAAAATGCAGTTTGTATTGCCTGTAATCTGTTTGGTGTTAGCTAGTTTCATTTAGATAGAAATATCCTGGAACTTCTGATACTTTTGCGATTTACCTGTTGATTATTGACACACCATGTCTTTGTTTTGAATCATCTTCAGTATGATCATATAATTTTCAAATTTTAGAGACTCCTTCCAAAATTTATCAAACTTTTAGACTTCACCAGCCAACCAGACTGCAAAAACCACCAAAAAAATATAACAATAACATAAATTTAAGAGTTTCAAATTCAGTTCAAATAAAGTATCGAGACTGGCTTCTCCCAAAGACATATTGCTAATTGTTTTTCAAACCATCATTGTAAAATATGCTCTCTAAAAATCTAACTCAGATGTCATATAAACGAGAGTGATGTCTTTTGCCACAGGAAAGATATTTTTGATTTACATCAGTAAGCAAATGATCAGGAGGAACTTCTTGTTTAGCAACTGTATAAAAGGAATGAAGTCATACTGGAGGGACTTTCAGTGTGCGACTTGGAAGGTTTGTGCTTTTTTAGAGACACCCATGACAGTCATCCTGATGCATTTGCTGGAGGTTCTGAGCATGCAATACGGAAGAATTTCAGTAGACAAAATGTAACCAATCTATTTGGTGCTCGAGTTTAAAACTGTGACACATATAAACTGTACATAATCTAAAGTAGATTGGGGTAATCGCCCTTTCTGTGACATTTCCCTAAAGCCGCACCACAGATCACAAATACAAAAGCCAAAAATACACTCCGAGAAGGAGATGCATACACATCCATACACACACTACTGTATCCTTTGGACTCAGGCATGCTAATTCATAATTCTTACTTCAGGATTCTCAGTGTTGTAATGATCAGACTGAATAAATGCAATTAACATCCCCTTTAAGCAACAGAATAAATTTGGTCTTGTCTAACTTAACTTTTCAATCACCATTCATCAGACTGAAAGTTTGTTTCATTGGACTAGTTGGTGCAGAATAAATACGACTTTGTAAAGTAATGTGACATGAATATTTTGTAACAATAAAAGAAAGTGACTAAAGAAATAATAGAATACTTGTGTTTCCAATATACTAAGACACCACATGGAAAACAAAAGAATTTCCAGAAAAGCTTTCTGGTGACATATTGAGGTCATTGTGAATCTGTTCCTGGCAGTGCCAGGATAACATTTGCAAATTTTTAACTTATGGGTGTTGTTGAGAAAAAAAATGATGGATCATATTAAATAATTCTTGTACCTAGTCAAGCTCATGTAAGTACTCCTAGTAACACATAGTACTGCTTATCACTGCTGCCCACTTTGGACTGCTTAGATGACAAACCTTCCCTCCACCACCCTGCTCACTGGAGAACACTTTGAGTTCTCTAATATTGTTTTTGTTTTTAAAAGTGACCTTCCATTTTCTTTTTGACTACTCTTTTGATCTGTCCACTTCCCTGTTCCCCTTAACTTTCAGCACAGCCCTTAAGGTTAATAATCCCCAGGACAGTAAAAGCAGAGTATATTGTTTCAGTTTCTTCAGGAAAAAAAAAAAATCAAGACTATGAGCATAGAAAACTTAATTATGTTGCTTTCTGTTTGACATTGGACAGCTTTTGCATGCACACATTAAATATTTCCAGCATCCACACCATTT
The DNA here is from genome assembly GCA_013399855.1 of Oxyruncus cristatus. NCBI lineage: Eukaryota > Metazoa > Chordata > Aves > Passeriformes > Cotingidae > Oxyruncus > Oxyruncus cristatus. The sequence goes on from VXAY01001848.1 coordinate 1,127,259, forward strand.
CAAAGATATTAAATGGTAATTATTCCCTGAAGTCAGTATTTGTAAACATTTAAAATGTGAAAGACAATTCTGTAGTGCAGAACAGGGTTTTAATCAGTATTTGGTCTAAAAAGAAATTATTTCAGCCTGATATGTAGTAAATAAAATACATGTTAGGTAAAAAAGGCAACTTAGGAGTATGACATTTCTAGACCTAAAGGTAGAAATGTTATAAATGATACAATTAAATTTACTCTTTAAAAATCTCTAATTGCTATTGTTCAAAATGGAGGGACTTGTCTAAACGAAGCGAATAATTAGTGCTTAATGCCTACATGACCTGGAATAAATACATAACGGTACTGACAGGTGGGAAGACACAAATAATACTACAGTGTTGACAGCAGTCTCTCTACCTTTGTTTTTAATCTGTTTTAAAATAATGAGTTTAAATTTGAAATAATAGCAGCAAGTTTTTCTTCACATAGTGTGGAGTGACTGTTAAAATGCAACAATGTATGGCAAGAAAGAAGCCATCAGGATGAAAAGGAATTAATTTTCCCTGTCTCACTGTATTCACCGGAGCAGCCTCAACAATTTATTCTGCCTGTTTTTTTTTCCTTTTTTGGGTTCTACATTTACACATGATTTCAGCATCTTTCTAGCTGACAAAAAAATGAATGTATAAAAGGAAAACTTTATTTCTGTTTAAACATAAAAGATCTGTGTACAGGACTGCTTCTTCTAGCCTTTGGTCAATACCTGCGATAAACATCAGCTGATAGTTTTTTGAGAGAGTCCAGTAGGTTCCATGTTTCCAGGATTTGCTGGACAACATTTCCCTTACATTTACACCTGTGATAATTTATATTTTAATCAATAGAGATGGCCAACAGACTCATTTTTCCTTTTCTAGGCAGTCAGGAGATAACAGGGAATATTTTAATATTAATTCAATATATATAAATACAGTTTGACCTAGGTAAATGCCAAAAAAAATCTGAAAGCAAAAGCAAGACACAACTTTCATAAAGATACATTGCAAACAGTATTACACCAATATTTTTTAGATTTTTTTCTTATTGCTTTTCCAGTGTCCTTGTTCTCATAATTGGTTAAAGCTTTCATAAACAAGGGCATTATTTCTAATTTTATATTGCAAAAAGTAGAGTAATATGGAAAAGTTTGATGAAAATGAAAATTGGTAAAGCATTTTACAGCTGGAAAAGGTGTGAGAATATTGACTTCAGATGTGCTGAACAAGTATTAGCCTAAAGAAATTTGCCTTTTTAGCAGAAATCTGCCTTTTAGTTTAAATATGGCTCAACTGCAGTGCAGATGAGAGAAAAGTTCCCATGAACAGAGAAGGCACAGTGTAATTTTACAACTAATTATTAAAAAGAAGACACAGTTAGAAATACGATGACTTGCTACCTTCACCTTAGGATCATTACTGCCAAGGTAGACTAATAACACAATTACTTTCAGAAGAAGTTCTTATTTTGCTGAATTAACAGAAACTGATAGATGTACAATTTAATATGCAAATTGAAAAAGGGAGTTGTAGAATTCTGGCAAGAATTCCCCTTTTATTTGTGTGTGCTCATTATTTTAAAAGGAATCTAGATACATTTCTTCAACTTAACTAACTCTTCTTTCTTTCTTTCTATCAAGTAATGGCTTCTCATCATAATTGCTACAAATTGAGATTTCCAAAATTGCTGAAGGGAGTTAAGGGTTCAATTCACTGTAAAAGCCAGAGGCAGAAGAGTATGTTACCCTGAGTTTGAAACTGAAGTGTTCACCCTCACACTGTTAAATAAATGCCACCTGGATTTTAAAAAACCCTTTTTATTAAAGGACTTGAAAGCATTTATGAAATGTTTCATATAAAAAAAAAAATTCTTTGGGTTTTTTAGTAAAAAGAAATTGCCAGATTCTTTTGGTAGTTCTTATACCTGAATCTGTCTGTTGAAGACTTTCAGTATTACAACATTACTTTAGAATGTTTTAAAATCTTTATATATAGTAAAAGCATTTATATATATTTTTTATATATAAACATTTATATATATTAAAAACATAATCCTTTTAATGTTATATGACATGTGAACCATATTGTATTTCAAAACAGACTTGAGGTCCACTGGAAGATACTTTTTCCATTTAAAAGGCTTTTAAGCACTTTAAACTGTATTTTTACCGTGTATTAGTGAAAAAAGAAAAGCACATGTTTTACATAGTTTTACAATCATATTATTGTGCTGAGAGATGACTTTGGAGATCAAGAATTACTTTCACCTTAGGAATAAATTGTTACCTGAAATATGGCAGTCAGAATTTAGTCCTTACTTTCCCAATTGGAGAGTTTTCATTCAAGCATTTAATTTCATTTTGTTCATTTAAAATTGGAGCAGATGCTGAAAGCTGAGTTTTCTACATTCCAGCTCGAATTATTAAGCGCCCAAGCATAAGAACTCATTTCTTTTTCCCATTAGGAGAATACCTTTGGGTTTGACCCGAAGACCAGGCCTGAGGTCCATAATGTCAGATACTTCACTTTTTTTTTCTGCTCATACAGAATAATACCAAACCCTCTCTATGTGTCAAGGTTATTAATGCAATGTCTGGAGATTGTTTTAAATGGCCTGCTGCCATTCCGACTGGTATTTTTATTGTTTGCTTTCCAACAGAAAATGCTCTTGGAAAAGGTTGCATCGTTTCATACTGTCTCCTTAAGACTCAGATGTCCATTCCAGGTTACTGAGAGAGAATGCTCCTGGAAAACTCTACTGGAAGTATGGAGGGACTTGTTTTCTCTTCTTAAGATACATGGTATAGTTGTCTTATAAAACATAGCTGAAGGAAGAGACCTACTCTGTTTTTCTAGATTGAGTTGAAGCTGGAGGGTGTTTTTTTAGTCACTACCTTTTTTAAGATTGTGTCTGTACAAACGCATGGAAGCACATACAGCAGAGTTGATGTTCTGGTTGTGCCTTATGTCCTTAAATCAAAATAGTTCCTATTACTGCATTTGTGGTGGAGCTCAGTCTTGGATAAGGCATCTTTAAAAAGATGTAGCCACATGCTGTAAATCTGCTCAGTCCTCTACAAAGTTTTAATTAGATATGCTTAAAAGTCAATCTATCAATACCTGGGAATTCTTCTGATTAAAAAGGAGTGACAAGGTTTAGCCCCTGTGCTTTCTGCACAGTATTATCAGCTCATAAATTTTGCTAATAAATAGGAAGAGTTTGCACAGATGAAACAGATCTCCTTGAAATGGGGATTAATACTAAGATTTATTGCTACACAACTAGAACTAAGGGAATATACTTATATACACAACTCTAACTAGTTTTCTTATAATAACACACTTATATATGTACAAATGCCACCCCTTCTTCTCTTCCTCAAAAACAGTCCAGAGGAAGAAAGAGAAGGGAGGGAAAAAAAAAAGTCTTTAAGGTAACAGTTCCAAACTCTTGCAGTTTGAAGATATTTCTTTTTCTTTCCATCGGAATGCAGGAGAGTTCACTCCCACCTCCTTAGCCACTCGTCCATGGCTGCTGAGGGTTTAACCATGTCATCACCACGGGATCCAGGGCTCTGTGGAGGTTTCTTCTACAAGGAGGTTCAGGGGGGTTTCCTTGGAC
>VXAY01001848.1:1131330-1148365 GCA_013399855.1 Oxyruncus cristatus
GGGGGGGGCTCCCCCTTGCCTCTGCACTTCTTCCTTTTCACTGACTTTGGAGTTTCTGCTACATCGTTATGTCTTGTTCTCTGCCGCTCCTCTCAGGCCTGGAATTTCTTCTGTCTCAGCTGAGCAGCTTTCTTCTGGAGTTTCTTCTCCACTCTACTACATGCCTCGGCCAGAGGTTTCAGTGCCATGCCTGCCCCCGGCCCAAGGCCAGGGGAGGAGGGGGCCTGGCCCCCACTCGGGGAGGCCCTGCTGCCTCACTCATTCCATGGCTCCGAATTTCTTTCCTGCCCCACACACAGCTACAACAACAACCCTTCTTTTCCGGTTTGTGTTAAATATGTAATTCGTGGAGACGTCAGAGAAGTCCTCTCTTGGCTACTTAGCCGGAATTTCACCTGGAATCAACCATCTTCTACCCTAATACTGAGGGGGATGGGCTAAACCATGGCAGGAGGCACTTAAGGAGGTGAGGTGTCTCCAGAGTTAGGCAGTAGTTGAGCTGGATATTAGGATTACGGTTAGGATTTAGGTGTCTAAATTTCATGTTGAAGCATCAAGCTGCTTCTTTTCAAAATTGAGCATGTGGTGGAACTGGCCCTAGCTATACCAACAGAAAGAATTTTTTGGAATACACCCTCAACAATGAAACCTTCAAAGTAATGAAATTTATGAATTTCCCCGATTGGCACAGGTAAGGGCTAGGACCGTTTCAATCAAATGGGGAAGATATTCGATATTACCCTGCCCGTGAAAGCACACGACACTGTAATTTGTGCTTTCAAAACTTTCAAGAAGCAGTAGCACTGTAGCCATCCCATCCTTGCCTCCAGGTGTGTGATACATATCCCACTGCCTTTCTGCAGACTCATCATCATGCAGTTAACAGAAAGGTAATGAAGCGGTGGGAATTAAAGAATGAAACTGCTAATAATCACATATCCACGGAGTCCTAATAGTGCTTAGCAACATCAAGCGCCTCATGATATTGTGGATATCTAGTGGATGACAAATTTAAGATTTACTATCTCTTGTTAAAAACATTCCCAAGGTTTGCATCTTTTCAGTAGCTACTATGCTTAAATATTTTTTCCTTTTCCTTGTTTTTCGGTATATGTTTTACTTCTTCACTTCACCATGACCTGATCCTGCTGGCTGGGTTTTTCAGGCCAAAATGACTATAGGTGCAAAATTCCTCTTTAAACTTTCTGCTAAGTGTTTTCAGTTGTAATGGGATCATGTCTTGAGAAATTAATATTATGGGACCACATATGCTTAGGTACCCAAGGCCTAGATCCAAGAAAAGCAGATCTCACTAAATAAGAACAAAAATCTGAATTTCTGAAAATAACTCACGTTGCTGTAACTTTCAGCAGGTGAACAGATACAAGGAAATCAGATACAAAGAGACCTCATCTGCCTCTCTGGTCATTTTTCATGCTGATTGACCATAAAATAGCTTGGAATTGGAAGTTATAGGGCTTCATTAATGGTCATAGGACTGTATTAATGCACTGCTTCTCTTCAAGCTAATTAGCCCTGCTAAGCACTTGAGTACTGTCCAAGCATAAATTACTGCAAGTACTTATTCCATGTGAAAATATTAGTATGTACAACAAAAAAAGAATCATTTCAACATGCCCCAGAGTGTTCTTTTATATAAAAACCTGTATCATTGCCATCAAGTTCAGGCTCCTTTTGCTGAGATCATATCCGTTACCTAAGTACAGCCAGGGAGTGCCAGCTACTTCATGTATTAGTGGCAATCTAAGAAGTAATGTTCTTGTCAGAAGGCACAGCAGCTCAATTCATCTTACTATGCCCAATCACAACCTTGTATAATAATGTTGTGCTCCCCCAGAGAGGAACAGAATGTTTCCTTTTGTCTTCATTTAGTGTTTGCCATTTCCCCTTTATAAATAATATGCTGCAGTTAGGAATCCTCATGCTGCTAAAATTAAAACATTGTTTTCTTTTTGGCATCCAGGGATCTGCAAGACAACATGAAGAACTGGTGCATGTGACCCTTTTCAACACGAAAAAGTTGAAAGGCTGCAGTTTAGGCTTGGCTCCTAATTTGCCTTTTAACAAATGACACATTTGTCTTTTACCACACAGGCACTACTCCTTGCTCCGGTGATGTCCCTGCAATACCTGTGGGGAACCTACAGCCTGGAAAGAGGGGACTTAAACATAATATATCTTACTCTGAGTATGCAAAGCTGCAAAGAGGGCTGCTGCAACCCTGGCAGCCTCCAAGGAAATATTATTCATTATGTATTTACAGTTATTGGATTAAAACTTTGTAATGTGCTCTGTTCAATTAATAATAATACAGAGCGGAATGAGCTATGAAATGCATTGGGCCTTTTAAAAGATCTAATATAAGAAAAGACAAGCAGTTTGTCCTAATGAATGCATCTAATTGGTGCACTTTATTATAAAACACTGGAACAGCATTTTTCATGAGGCAGTTCTATTTGTAACAGGCTGTCTCCAGCACGTCAGGGTGTAATAAATGTGCTGCAGACCAGAACTGCTGATTAGTATTTCTGGAAGCCCGGGAAGTTAGTAGAACTTATTTGCCATTGCAGAAAGACCTTCCAAATCCTTACAGAGGGACCGACCGGTAGCACTGCGATCCATTAGGGATACGCTTATGTGATCGACCTCCTGGACACCTCTGCCATTAGCCCATGGGATGTGTGTGCAGCCGTGGCACCTGAACATTCCAAAAAAGCTTGGAATTGCTGGCACTTTATTGTACCCCTGGTGACTTCCACCTTGCTCATACACAAAAGAGGCTTTCGATAAATAGCGTCTTCAACACAGCTTTCACAGCAATAGCTTGAGACAGACGTATGGTTTATGTATGACTGTAACTCACTGTCCACATCGTCCTTTGTTCATTTTTGATGAATGCAAAGAGGAAGAAAGAAAGGATGCACATGCAAGATTTCTTTTGAGGTGTAAGAAGAAACAAAAAGCCCTAGAGGCACTTCTGAAAACACACCTTAAAGCCTTAGAGGAAAACAGTCAACAGTCAATATTCCTTTGGCAGGACTCATATAGAGAATGACATGACAGCATTCAAGCAAAATTGTTTAGATAATATCAAGTCTATGCAGAAATCAAATCTATGCTGAAGAAATAAAAGGCTATGAAAGGAGTGAGCTTTGACCTAGAAATCTTTTGTTTTCACTCTCAATAACTAAAAAGAGGCTGTTATTTCCCAGAAAGTACCAGTAAATTCAGTCAGTCTTATTTTCATGCTTTTGAAATAAAGGATACCCAAGAAAGTTCCTTCAGAAAAATAAAAATCCTTTCAGGTGCAGGAGACACTTCAGTTTTCATATTAGGGTGCCTTTCAGCCTCAGCAGTACCTTCATTTCCCTTGATATTCACTGATGAAAGATGCACCCTGCACTCCTTGCTGGGACTGGCAGTCCATTAGCCTGAACCTGGGAACGTCTCCCAACTTTATGGTGCTATTCAGCCTAACAGCATTAATCTGCCTTAATACATTTTCCTATAATAAGATGGATCCACCCCATTACTTTTACTAATTTATCTGAAAGAACAGAGGCTTCCACACTGGTTACTTGGGCACTGCCCTGGTATCTATAGTGTTCAAAAACCTGCTGATTCTCTGTAATGTAAAAGAATAAATTATACAGCCATACAGGGAGAGTATGACAGCATATTTACCTTCATTAATACTCCTGTCCCTGAGAAAGGCAACTTTATGATGAGGGAGTAGTACAAATGAGGTCATGAGTTACGAGTAAACACACTTGGTATATGCATTTCTGTTAGAAGTCTATGACAAAATCACAGAATATGCTGAGTTGGAAGGGATCCACAAGGATCATCAAGTCCAACTCCTGGCCCTGCACAGGGTCATCCCCAAGAGTCACACCATGTGCCCAAAACAGAAGAGTTCAAATGAGACAGAAGAAAATAGGCCTCAAGCGAATATGACCAGGCTACTGCATCCTTTCTTCTGTCGCACAATATACAAACCGATATGTCTCAATTATATCATATTATGTTTTCACACCAACCAAAGCTGAGACCAAACCACAGGGAAATAGAGAGTCAGTTCTGGGCGGCACACACCCCAGGACGTGGCTGTGCTGCCCACTGACAGTGGTACTGAGGCTCATTGGTATAATGTACAAAATGGTCCAGGGTGTGACTTTGTGCTCAACTCCTGCTCAGGCTTTGGCTAAGCTGGCTCACGCTAAGACCTGACCTTATGCTGAGAGCAGCAGCATGAGGTGGAAGTGAGAGTACCAGGTAGGCAGGACAGGCGGTCAGAAGGAGCTGAAGTGCCATCATTCAGACACAATCAGCTGCAAATTGCTGTCTCTAGCAGCCACTGTGTTTTGTCTGGCAGTTTTCTCAGAATCCACTCACTTTCAGAAGTGGTATAGACTAAGCCTCCAAGCTGGAGGGTATAACATCTACCTGAAGAAGCTCCTGCTCATTGTAGAGGGTTGGACTAGATACCTATAAAGGTCCCTTTCAATCCAAACCATTGTATGATTCTATGATCTTACCCAAAAGCTTTTGAAGCTGAAGCTTTCCTGCTTCCTGGTGTGATACAGGGGATGCTGCACCAAGATGGAGGAAGGATTAGCACTTTCACTGTTGGCTAGGTAACCAATTCTTCTCTTTGCTCAAAGCTGTATGGTATCACAAGTCATGGGTTATAAGTTATGAAATCTCATGAAATCTTATTCACTTGAATGGTGAATAAGTCAATTCACATGACAGACTAGTCTGGGTAAAAGGTGATGGAGCCTCTGTTTGTCATGTTTATTATATTTCCTAATAAGCTCAGGAAATAATGTAGAAATCACAGGGTAAGTTACCTTATAAGTTTGAAAATCTGAACGGATCTTGACACAGGGAAAGCTGCATGCAAATTCTGCCTTTGTATCACTCAGTCCTGGCTGCCCATTCTGGTCTCAGGATAAATCAAAGTGTAATCATTGATATTACTAGAAAAATGGCAAAGGCTTATATATTTCACAGCATACTGTACTCCTGCTACCCCTTCCTGCCCAAGGGTATGTGAGCATACCTTGTGGGGACACAGGGGTGTCATGGGAACACTTTTGTTGATTAGACAGGTCCAAGTAGCCCTGCAGCAGTGAGCTGCTGGCTTTGGGCCACTCTGTACAGTCTATGGACCACATTTTTTGTTCTATTAACATGATTTTATGTACTGGTGCTTCTGAGTATTACCTTCCTCGTTTTTTACCTAGCTGTCTATTACCTGTTTTTCAGTGGTATCTGCTAATACTCACCCCGATCTGCATGTCACTGTGTCCCCAGGTGTCTGTTGCCTTCTGTTCTTCCACCTCAAGCCCTGTTTAGGGGCAGCAGCCAGGACGTGGGATGGCAGAAGGGTGAATGCGAATGAGTTTGGAAGGCTTGCTCTTCATGCCACCTGTCTCTTCACGAGGCCTGTGGCATACATTAAACTCACAAACATTATTTAATGCTGTTTCCCCTATGCTCAGACTAAGACAACAGCCCTTTCAGATGGTTTGGCATCACAAGCCCCTCAGGAATCATGATTTCATGAGGGAAATAAGTATTTCAAGAAGTAAACTCTTCAGGAGAATTCTGAAATTCTTTGGTGACTTCAAAGACATGACTGTACAATAAAAAGTGTATGGCCTCTTGACATTTAATAGACAGCAAGGAGAAAAGCAAACCAAGCCCCACAAAAACAAGAACAGAAGCTTTCTCCTTAGTGCCTTCGATGACAGGATATAAAAGGAAGTGTGAGTTTCCTTTTTAAAAAGAGTGGTCCTAATTAGGATTTCTTGCACACTGGAAACAATCTCCTTAATAGGTCGTAAATAAATTATAGATATTCTACATACACAGTCAAAATACAAACCTGAATTAGCTCAGCTTGATGGAAAATATTTGTGTATCTTGTAAATCAAACTCTGTCATCTAAAGGCATATTTTGCCCTGCATTTTCAATTGATTGAGCCTGAACTGAAATGTTCCCTTTTGGGTCAGAGGCTGGGATTGGCCTTTTAACTTGCTTTGCAAAAGCTTCCAGGCCTGAACTTTCTCAAGCATAAATGTCAATACAGTAGTCAAAGTGTTTGGCTTATTCCAGTTAAGACTTTTTTTTTTTGTTTGTTTATTTCCATATATAGGATAACATTAATATTAAAAAAATAATCCCCAAGTTCTGTCTATTATTAGAATATATGCCAACATACAAAATAAATAAAACATACTGTGGAGACTCCTCTACATGTTATCTCCGAAATACACACACTACTGTAATTTCTTGGAACAAGTACATAATGCATAAATATTTCTGACAGTAGCTTATAAAAAGGACATGTACGGTGTATGATTATTGCAAACCATTTTTTCTGTCTCTGAAAGATTCATGATAATTTTGTTTTCCTCAGTGTTCCTGAAGAATAGTATGGGATGCCAAAGGATATCTGAAATACATACGGGTAGGTCAAAGATAGGGAAAATATATACTGACAATATATGAGAAATTTTGAGTAAATTATTATTAATTAACATTATTTACCTTTCAAATCGTTTATTAGCCCTTTGGTTTGAGCTAAATTTTGAACTGCTTTTGCAGCAGAAGGGCTTTCAGAGCCTGCACAAATCTTCTCTAGCTGAACAGAGGAAGAAATGAGGAACAGAGGTGTGTGTGCGCTCAAATTTCCAAATCTCTTGCAGTCATCATTTTACCCCAAAACATCTTAGTGGACTAACTATATTCTTGAATTACTCCTCATTAAGTGACCTCCATGGGTTTCTAATGCACCAGCTACTGTACATCAAACTGCTAAAATAACCACTTTGACTGATTTCCCTCTCCCTTAGTAAGAGATACAGGTACCCTGGTGTTTTGGGAAGTGACTTCTCCACATCCCAAATCTCTTGTTTACTGAAACTAAGTAAATACATCATAAACTAACTGAAAGGTCTATTTGCTGGTAGATTACAGGCCTTGATTATTTGTAGCTTTATGGGTCTTGGTGTTCACTTTTTTTATAATATCTTTCTCCTAATTAGGATTTTTTCCCATGATCCAAGCTTGGTCACTTTCTTCTACGTAAGTGAATGAAAATGAAGTTTTTAATTAAAGAATTTAAGCATTTAAAGGCAAGAGTACAAATATAGTGTCCTCACAGGAGTAGTGAAAACACAAAATATTAAATATGTTTCACAGCTAATGTATTTAGCTTTTAAAACAGTGAAAGCTGCATGACTATACCATCATACTATATGACTATATGTGTGGATTATTAACATGATTTTACAATTTTTGGTTGGCTGCAGTGCAGGGCTAAGGGAGTTTCCTCCTGTTCAGAATACTGTATATGGTTAAGTCCTGTCTTACAGACAATATAATTTACACAATTAACTTCCTTATAAATTATTGTGCAAACGAAAAAAACCAAATTCTAAATTTCCCTATTAATCCTGGCACAATTTGGAAAGACAGGAAACATTCACTTGAAACTGTGTGACTCTACAAGGGAGAGAGTTTGATGTCTTTGAATCCGTGAAAAAAATACTGATTTCTGAGAACTTAAGGGTGGTTAATAAATCTAACACTTTCACAGAAATAGCCAAGCTTCTCACTACTGTCTTGATTAGTTGTGTTAAGGGTTGGTCACATTACAGCATTTCCCCTTTCTGATTCTGTAACTGTTCCTGTTAAAACCCAAGTCCAAATGCCAAGTGTTCAGATGGGTAATAACAGGCTCTTTTTGTCACACGTAGTTCCATTTGGAAAACGAAGGGATTCCTTGGAAGAATATCGATGTCCAAACAGTTGAATAGTGGGAATGTGAGTGAGTAAAGGGAGAAAACAGCCAATACTGGCTCATGCTGCCAGCTGTTAACACAGACTAATGGAACCCAAGGTACAGACACCCCCCTAAATGCTGGCTTGCCACTATTTGATCAGTCACACTGGAGGCACGTTTGCCCATAGAGAAGCCTGGGCTTGTATTACTAAGCAGATGAAGATCATCACAGGAGAGTCTACCTTTGTGCTAGGCTTCCAAGTACACCCAGTGCACCTGTCTGAGGCATCAGACAGCATTAAGCATCAGCTTTCCCGGGGCCTAGTGGCAAAGCTCCATATAGACAGAACATGAAAATATAGAAGGCTATAAACAGAAATAGAAATAGATCCAGGCTTTTCCTATATACTTATACGTGCTGTAGGCATGCACACAGATACCCTCTCACACCAGTCAAGCCACATGAATGGCCATATGGATGCCAGAGCCAAAAAGCAGATGCCTGAGCCTGCTTTGAAGTCCATAGCCCTTTAGGATTTTCGAAAAGCAATCTCTCTGATACCACACCTACATCCACATTAATGCATGTGTATACAGGAAGATTGTCTGTGGAAGCCAGGCTCTTCTTGGAGGTGCGAAGCAATAAGAAAAGAGACAAAGTGGAGATACTGAGGCACAGTACATTCCACCTGAATATGAGGAAGAACTTTACTGGGTGACCAAGCACTGGAACAGATTGCCCAGAGAGGGTGTGGAGTCTCCCTCTGTGGAGACACTCAAGAACCATCTGGCTGCAATCCTGTGCCACGTGCTCTGGAATGACCCTGCTTGAAGCAGGGAGATTGGACCGAGTGACCCACTGTAGTACCTTCCAGCGTAACCCATTCTGTGATTCTGTGATCAGATCCTAAAGATTTCAAGCATAGAACCCTATAGCGTCTAACACACTGTGGATGTTCCCTTGCTTAAGCCAAAACCCCCAGTGGGGTTGTGATGGTTGCATCCAGCTTGCTTTGGACTTTGTGGGACAGATGGCAACAGGGTAGCCAGGGGCTGTCTAGAATGGTGACCCAAACATCTTGCTGTTATGCAAATATGACTGTAAGTCAATTATGTTACTCTATGAATAGTGGACAGCCTGGGGCCCACTGAGCTCTCCTGCACAGCAGCAGGCTGCATGCCAGGATCTCCCCTTGAGCAGGGACATCTCCCAAGATTAGTCCTTGAGGCTGAGAGGTTCTTTGCCACGATAGATTCTCTCTAAGTGATTAACGTCACACTAAGCTTTGAAATCTTAGCTAAGTGATACAAAGGTTTGATGGTGCCTATATAATCCTTTAGACATAAACCACTGACCGTGTCTGGGATCCACCTGCACCCAGACTCCTCTCTGAGAAGGACTTTAGAAAGCAAAGGGGGTCCTTTCTGAGCTTCATGTCTCAATAGGAGAGTCTCCTGGACAGTTTTGTCTGACTCCATCCTCCATGCAGCAAGTAACCAAGAGTACCCTGCCATGGAATCTTGTCAAACCACTGTCACATTTACCACTGAACTTTGTTAACTCCCTCTTTTCTATCAGTAAAGTGTATCGTGGCTTCTCTGTTCCGAGTAAAGTGCATGACTCCATCTGTGACACCATCCCACATCGTTTCTTAGGAGTTTAGGAACTGAAATAACCAGAAATAACCAGACTGTGTCTTCTTCAATTATTTATTTGGTTTGGACAATCGCTTCATCTCCGAGGATATGAATGTGATATTACTCAGCTGTTTATCCCTCATAAACCATTTTACTACACTTAGGTATGTCAAATCAACATAGAAATCTGTAATAGGCTTATTAAAACAGGTCATTACAGTCGTCTTATTGCTCAAGATTGATAACAGGACTGAAGGATAATAAAACATGATGTTTCAAAAGCGAGCAATAAAAAAGTCACAAAAGAACAGAATAAAAATTTTATTATGCGGTGTCAGGAATGTAAATAGTTTCAAAACTGATACTGTCAAGCCTTTTGGGACCCATCTCATGGTGCAGTCTCTTCTCAAAAAAGTGAAAATAGAAATGACTTCACAGTGCAGACTGATAGTTTATAAAATAAGTGCAGACAATACTCTGCTCAATAATATACATTGAATTACATCAGTTTAAGTTTTGGACAGCAATTCCAAAAGCATACTATAGAACCAAAATTTGTTCTACCATAGGAATATATAAAATTTGTTACTTTGGGAAGAAAATTTGTTACTTTGGGAAGAACCCACAGTTAAAATTATTAGTACCTCCATCCATACCCTGAAAATCTTTTTTTGTTTGGTTTGGTTTGGTTTTCAGCTCACTGGAAACACTCCTTATCTATAAAAGTAACATACCTATTTTTTGTTCCCTGATTACGTTCCAAGCTTTATTTACGGAAAAGTCTTCCCAGCACAAATATTTATGCATAAGATGATGACGTTCTGTTTCAAGAATATCTTCTCAAGGAGGTAGGAAATACACTTTCTGGGAACATTATGGAGACCTGAATGCAGTTACTTTGCTGCATGTGTGTGACCTCTTTGCTGCANAAGCTTTATTTACGGAAAAGTCTTCCCAGCACAAATATTTATGCATAAGATGATGACGTTCTGTTTCAAGAATATCTTCTCAAGGAGGTAGGAAATACACTTTCTGGGAACATTACGGAGACCTGAATGCAGTTGCTTGACTGCTGCATGTGTGTGACCTCTTTGCTGCACATGTGTTCCAGCAAAAGTGAATCAGGAATTGAATGAAAATTCCAGTGGAAAGGATCTTCTGTATCCTTCCTCCCGCCCTCCCCTCCCTCTCCCCCACCCGTTTAATTTAGTGTCTAAATTCAGCTTGCTTTGTATTTTAGTCATATGATGTGGAAGTCTCTTTACAAAATCTGGCCCTTATGTAACAGCCAAGGCTGCACTGTATTTCTAATATTTTCCATGTTTTCCACATTCAGTTGTATGCAACAAATAAGAAGTGAACTAGGTTTGGGGCTTGATAAATATCTCCTGCATCATCAGCAGTAACAGAGAAATTGAACTACTGTCTCTTTTTTGGCTGCTGAGCTGAATAACTCAGTTTTCAAAATTTCTGTGTTAAAATTTTTAGAGAAAAGGTGCCTTAATTTAGTCAACACATAATTTCTTGTAGCAAATAAAAGCAAATTTGACATTTTGAAACTGTGCCAAGATTTCTGAAGAAAAATTGGAATTCTTTTGCAAAAGAATATTATTGCAATGAGGGCTTTTGTTTCTGTTTATCCTGCCATCTTGCTTTCCTGACCATACACATAAGAATTACTAGAGCCAAAATGGTTGCTCAGCTTTTTTGCTATTACAATTCCTAGAAACACAAAGCAATTTGACATTTCATAACATCTGCATGTAAAACACTGTATGCTGCTTTGTCTCCAAAGATTAAACTTCATCATTTGCAACAAGGAGAAAAATCATTCAACTTCTCAGAACCAACTCTGACAGAGTACTAAATACACCCTAAAAAGTGAGGAATGCTCCAATCTGATGCTGAGTGAGTTGCTTTAAGACAAGTTTTGTTTCACTGATCTTTGGTTTATGACATCTGGTTGAAAGATGACATATTGTTGGAAGTAGTGATGCATAAGCTCCACATATGCATCAGGATGTAATAATGATTGTGGAAAGAGTGGGGATTTTGGCTCAAGACAGTAAGTTTTCTGATTAATTAAAAAGGGGAAAAATATATTCTCTGACAAGCATTTTATCACTCAGAGGAGCCAAAACTTTGCATGATTAGGCAAATACCAATTCTGCAGCTGTTATTCACCAGTTTTTGCAGAAACCAGATAAAGCTAAAGCAGAGTCTCACCATCTTAACTTTTTCCTGACTCCTAGGCCTTCAATTTTTCATCTTGACAATGTTTCTTTAGAGAAATGATACAGTATAAACATACCTTCTGAAGGAATTAAGAGAGACAAATACTGAGAAGTACCACAGAATTCCTACATTCTTGCCTGGACAGAGCACATCCTTCAAATAGAAGGGGAGGACAGTTTCCTACTCTTGGATTTTCCAAGTACCCCTGCTCTGAGAAGCAAAGGAGCCAACAGCAGGAAGAGTGGAGGTGACCAAGTCACTGTCAATTAAACTAAAAGGGAGCTGGACCCATATAAAAAGTTTTTGAACAGATATTAAAATCATTTTCTTACGTAGTCTGACTATAATTCAGGCATGCTTGATATTTTACAAGAACATAGCACCTTTATCTGCTAATTTTAGTGTTCTTTACACATTAAAAGTGCAATTAATAGAATATGTACCAAGCAATTAGATGACTTGTTGTGACCTTTCAATTTACACTGCGACAAAGACGCGCAATTGGAATTCACTAGTACACCATTTTCTGGCATTCACACAGCCAGTTTAATGGAGCTTGGCAATATTTAAATCAAAAGGGGAAAGATGAAAGCTAATTAAGGCCAATATACTAATGCTCAAATAATTTGTATTAATAGAAATTTAAAAGAAAGGGGCAAAAAGACTCCAGTATTACTGGGAGTGAACGCATTTTTCTCTACTAATTTAAACACCACTATGGGATAATTTCAGTGTTGGCTTGCGCTCATATTGCATGACTTTTACTAACATGAATAGGACCACTGAATTTATCTAGATTGGAAAAAACGTACCACATTATTTTTGAACACAAACGAACACAATTCAGGTTCTCACTGCATATTTAAGTGTCTGAAACACACAGTTAAAACCCTCCCAAATATTTTCTTGACTTCGTGATGTGCCAAGCACTGTATTCAAGGTTAAAAATGTGCTCAAGTAAGGAGTGAATTGTCATTTCCAGAAGAAGGTGCTCTTTCACACAGAAGTGAGTTTAGTTCTCTTTGCTAAACTCCATCAGCACTGCACTCCCACAGGCACAGTGAGTGCAGGACTGATGTGCCAGGGTTGTGGTCTCAGCCACTTCTGCAGGGTCCCTGGATGCTCTGGGGCTGCCAACTGGCCAAGCATCAATCCTGCACCAGGAGCACTTTGGTCCTCTGCCCGTCACCAGACAGGGAAGGGACCTCCCACTGTGCTTCTCCTCTTCACTCCCAACAAAAAAAGGGACAATTTTAAGAGAGTCAGTTTGCCTCCATGACTTATCGTACCAGGAAATGATAAGAAATGAGCATTTTGGTATGTAACAGAATTGAAGAGTTTTTCAAAGTTCTTATACCTGTTTAATAGCTGGTTTAATCAAAACATTTCACTATGAAGTTTACAAATAAATACTGAGGTATATTGAAAACGGCTGTGCCATATCCCAGACTCTGATGAGGATATAAAGAAATGCTTCTAATTCTGCTAATTTTGTTTGTAGTTAGATGCTCTTTTCTTAACTGATTTGAGAAATGAATTACTACAATGATAGTAGTAGTAGTAGAATGAAGTAATGTGCCAATTATCACAGCTTTCTTCAGACAAGCTTTCATTTTGCCAAATACAGATGAAAATCATGGGTAACTGAAAAACTGAGATAAGTTTTCGTAATAATTTATATTTCATGATTTACATTCTGAAACTAATTTTCAGTTTCAGAAATTCAATGACATTTACTTTTCTTCTTGCAGCCTCTACACAAATCAGTTTACCTTTAAGGACATGCACTTTGCTAAAAAGACATTTTCTTTCTTCCCACAAGTACTTGTTTCCAATTAATATGGTTCATTATTAGTAAGGAAAATTTTGGTAAAAAAAGTCACTGTGTGATTCCACAGGCCAAGATCTTAAGAATAAACTTCTTTAGCCAAAGCTGTGTCTTGAAAACCAATTTATTAACAATTTATTAAGGACGGGAGAGTCTTACTTCAAAAACCAGCACTGAACGATGTAGTGAAATGAAGAAGTGTTTCCCTTTTTATCTATTCTGTCTCTCTTGAGTTCACTTAGGGCTCGATTATGCAAGTCAGTGACAAAGCTGCCCCTTGACTCCTGTGTTACAAAATCCAGCCTTATTGAATTTCCTGTTTATATTTCTAACCTAGTTGGTATTCCTGTCATGTGCCTGCAGACTGCCTGCATGCTTTCAAGAAGAAGGTCGTTGTTCTTTTAGGATCATCAAACAATCATGAGTGAATCATGAATCAAGATGGAAAACACGAGGGGAATGTTCTTCTGAAAGATAAGAAAACACATAACTTCTGCTGTGCAAGTCAAATGACTCATCCTGAAAAGGAGCATCATTTTTCTAATGCTGGAATGGCAGCCTGCAGATTTCCATGTGGCAGTCCTGGTTCTCACTGAACATTGATTAACTCAGGACAGCATGAAATGCTTTTGTTTTATGGCTAAGATCAGGCCAAATATTTCTTGTCATCTCCTTAAATAAAAAGATCTCTTTTCAGACAGATCATCTGTCTTTCAAGAGCACATTGCAAAAGCCAATCCAGTGTGAATTTAACTGATTGTACTATAATATTTACCTGAATCTATGTGTTTTGGAAAGTAAAGCTCACATGCTGAAGAGTCAGGATAATGGTAGGATAGGGAGCAGTCAAGGAACTAGTAATTACTATTTTCTTCTAAGATCTGTATTTACCATTTCTTTCTTGAGGAATTTCATACAAGGTTATCTAATTGTACTGTTTGAATTATAGTTTGTTCTTTATTAATGTTGGTTTTTTTCCCCATGAAATATTTAAACTGAAGTTATTCAAATAATTAATCTGGTAGTAAGGTGCCAAAAACGTTTAAAGATTGTAAATTCCATTGTCCTACACTATTACTAACCCACTCCTGGGCCAAAAAAAAATTTGCCCTGTCTTGATCAAATATGTTATTTTGATTACACATTAACCCTTTAAATGCTTTTAAAAGTATGTTTTTGTTTTCAATTATCAAAGCAAAATCTAAGATTAGATTAAGAATACTAGTGTTGCAAATTTCAAAAGTGAAAAAATGATTTGACATTCTCATCTTCCTTTTGGATAATAGAGTGGACTCTTAAAATAATCCAGAACCAAACAAAAAATTATTGAAACTGAAAAACCATGAGAAACTGCAACGGCAAAAAGAATTCTATTTGCTTGGTCTACATAATAGTAGTCTGCTGCTATTTAAAGAAGGTTTCAGGGATGGTGGTAATATAATGTTGTGCTTATCTATAACGCAGAAGAGAATCTGCTGTCCGAAAGCAACAAAAACAATGAGTTTTAATTGCAAAAATAGCTCAGCTAGACATTACAGAAACATCTCCCCGATAAGATGTAGTAAGATGCTAGAGTAGATTCCAGAGGACTTATTCTTGGGACATTTTGGAACCTCTGATATTGAAGATTTATAAAAGGAAGTTAGACAAACGTCTTCCAGTAGTCTGTCTCTTCAGGTAATCACAAAATCACAGAATGGCCTGGATTGCAAAGGACCTTAAAGATCTTCTGGTTCCAACCACCATGCCATGGGCAGGGACACTTTCCTCTAAATCAAGTTGCTCAGAGCCCCATCCAGCCTGACCTTGAACACGTCCAGGGATGGGACATCCACAGCTTGCCTGGGCAACTTTTTCCTATACCTCAACTTCCTCACAGTAAAGAATTTCTTCCTGATGTCTAATCTGAGCGCACTCTCAGTTTGAAGGCATTCCCCCTTGACCTGTCACTACATGCTCTTGTAAATAGTCCCTCCCTGCCCTTCTAGTAAGCCCCCTTCAGGCACTGGAAGGCTGCAATTAGGTCATCTGAAAGCCTTCTCTTTTCCAGGCTGAATAAGCTCCATTCTCTTGGCCTTTCCTGATAGGAGAGGTGCTCCATCCCCCTGGATTAGCTGACCCCATGGCAGCCCCTGCAGCTCTATCTTGCACTAAGATTTGTATGAAGCAGAAAGACCTGTCACTGGCCAAAACAGGTTATTATCTAAAAGTTTTCAAATAATTAGAAATGTTTTAAGTATTCTTTTTAGAGCATCTAGAAAGGTTTCAGGGTTTTTAGAAATACAGCTCTATGTCAGGCTTATTCTTCTCATTTTAATAATTGTTCATAAGCTTTAGAAGGTAAGTGGGAAGCAGATCAATAGTTCCTCTGGATGTTTTTTTTTCATCTGGTGCTTCTCTGCTATTTCAGGTTTTGTGTCCTCTTTGTATTTTGCTGTTAACTGTTTTTCTTTTTAATCCTCTGCTCTGCAGTTAATTGTATTTCCAGAACTTGAAATCCTGTCAGACATTTGAATGAACTTTTAAAACTAATAGGGAAAAAAAAAAACAAACAACACAAAAGTAATAAAATCTTTCACTTTGCTGGTTTTAACAATGGGTTAAGAACTTCTTTTTGCCTGTTCCTTAATTGTGCCATTGGTGCTTTAAATATTCTCAGCACAAGTCTCCAGCCTGGCTCTTAAAACAATATTTTGCTTTAAAAAAATACAGCGTAACATACATTCCCACTCTTTGATGGGAAACTGTTTTTTATTACGTTTAAAGCAGAATCACGATGCAAGCACTATGTGTAACACAAATTATCAAGCATTTTTTGTTGTTCTGTAAATTCTCAAATTTTTTTGTTTGTTTGGTTGGTTTGTTTTGCCTGACTGTTTTGTTTGACTGTTTTGTTTAATTGTTTGGGCAAGGTGAGGAAGTGGCTGGAGAGAGCACAGAGCCATTCCAATGGCTACTGGTATGGACCACTCTGGTGATGGCTCACGCTTCGAGGCGCTGCGACGCGGGGAAGACGACACAGACAGGCACAGACAAGGTGCACAACCTGCCGGTTCGCATCCAAAACACCCTCCGGGAAGAGAGAATCGGGCAGGAGCGGTGTGCGGCGTTCTCGCCTCACCGCGGTGAGCCGCGCGTCGCCCGCAGAGAGCGAGTTACCCCCTTCACCTCTCCTGCTTCCCGCGGGCCCCATCCCGCCTGCCAGGCGTTTGAGGAGCATCCCCGGCGCACGGCGCAGCCGGCTGTCGGACTGCTGGGTGCTAAAACACTGCCGCATCCACTTTTCCCCTCCGCAGCCCCTGCGCAGCCCGGCCGCGTCTGACTGATCCGCCTTGGGTGCGGTCAGGGGGCAAGGAGCTCGTGGGGTGCAGAGATGCCCCGCAAAGGCCAGGCGTGAGCACAGGGATGTGTCATAGCCCATGAAAATCTCGGGCAGAGAACGGCAGCACACGTGCAAGTCATCACAGAAAGGAGTAAGGATCAATTTTGGCTTTGCTGCCTTTTTTTTTTATTTTTT
>VXAY01001848.1:1158324-1374620 GCA_013399855.1 Oxyruncus cristatus
AATTTCTTTCCTTTTATCTGAATTTATAGTGGTTAGAATTTTAACTGTCTGATTTATTTTTTGTGAAAGCAGAAAAAAACCATTAATCTCATTCCATAACTCCCAATGCCCCTTTTCCACACTCGAAAACCACTAAGTGAAATGCTTAGTGCAAGTAAATATGACAAAAACAACAAGAAAAAAACCCAAACCAAGGCCCCAAAACCAAAACAGAACCCACCCAAATCCCCAAACCAAACAAAAACTAAACAAAAACCAACAACCGCCCCAAACCAAAACAAAATAAACAAAAAACAAACAAAAAACCAAACAAAAACCCCAAAACAAAACAAACAAACAAAAAAACCCACAAAAAACCCAAAAGCAAATAACCAAAAAAAAGAAAAAAAAAAAGAAAAACAAAAGAAAAACAAACAAACAAACAAAAAAACACCAAAGAACTTGAAGATCTTTGCTCTTAGAACTATTAATACTAGAGAAAGAATTAGAAAAATTTGAAGGCAACTTTAAAATTCTTGCTAATCTTAATATTATATTTGTTTGGCAGAAGGAGAAAAGATATGGACATACAGTATTCACCGAACTGCAACATTTCTGTCACAGCATCTCTTTAAGGCAGGATTCAGGTCAATTGTCCTCAAATCCATTGATCCTAGTTATGGGATTGTATGAAGGAGGATTAGCAAGTTACAGTTTAAAATGGGATTTAAAATTTATGATATCTTGAAAATCTCACTGGGATTTTCATGTTGTCCTGCCTCCCAATGTAGAGCTTAGCCAAGGAACAGAGAAGCCACTAACCTGGTTTGCTACCATCAGATCCAGGGAATAGTGGCTGGAGGCAACAGTCAGTGATCTGATAGCAAGAAGGTCAATGGTCTTTCCCGATCAATTTAAAACTGACTAAAAACATTCTGCGGGAGGAATCAAACCTGAATAAATCCCAGATGCTAAATCTAGCTTGTCTAGAAGCAAACACAGGGCCCTAAATCCAGATCTTTTCCATAAATGCAGCTGAAGAACTTCATTTGACAGCTGGACCACAGTGAAAAATGCCTATGAATATAAGAAATAGGAAGTTAACTGTGTTAAGTAATATGGAAGTGTTGTTTTAAGTGCCAGGATGATATAATAATTTGGGCTTGTTTTAAGGATGATTTTAAAGAAATTCATACACATGAAAGCACCCTGTTCCTTTGGGTCTGCTCATCCTTCAGCTCAGGTGGTAGGAGCAATTGCCATGTTTACCATACCATTACATTTCTCCAGTGCACAGAGAGGAACACCTTGTGTTTTTTTTTTCTGAGCTGCACAGTTTATTTGTTTGAAGTAACAGAGAACATAATACTATGGAAGTACCACCTGTTGGTAACCCAAGCTAAAATCTGTGACAGCAGAAAGAGAATGCAAACTCTAGGGATTTTAAGGAGTTTCTTCACCAGCTTAAGGAAAACAAAACAAAAAAATCAAACAAGAAACAGAGAAAAATACGCTCTTTGTGGGGAGACTGACACCATCTGGGAAAGTTGCTAAGAGTGCCAACAAATTTCTTAGCTGTACAGAGAAGTAACCTAAATCTACATCAGTACAGAGAAGTAACCTTAATGTACACCAGGTTTCTGTGTGTTCACACTAACATAATTTAGCCACAAATATGAGGGTATTTGCTACTACCTCTTGCACACAAGAACAAAGATGCATATAAGCCAAGTCTCAAGCATAGAGAACAAAATCAGTGTGCAGGCTTTAAATCAATGGCCATTTACCATTTTTTATAGTCCCAAGGAACTTTGCATGGTTTTAATCACTGCTGACTTCAATATCCCACAACATACCCTGAAAGTTACTAATTTTCTCTCACTCAGACCTCAGAATAGATTTCCACATTCGTTGTTCATGTCTATGGAGATTTATGTAGAAATTACAGAGTCAAAATACAAAAAAATATAGGTAAAGTACATAGGATATCTTCTCTCAGCCTAAAGAGAAAAGGTAATTTTCCACCAGAACTAGTGAACTAGAAATTCTGATTTATTGATCTTTGAGGTCAGACGTAGATGTTTTCGGTTGTCTGGTTGATTTTTGTTGTGCTTGTTTTGTTTTCCGTTGCCCTTTTGAATTTATGGAAGGTGAGGTCAAAGTGTTAATGCATTAATTCAGTCAGTAATAAAGAGCCCCTCTTGCATCCTTCTGAGCATCCTTCGAAGCTGACATCCTGTTTAATATCTGTATCAGTCATCTCTGGAAAACAATGTCATGGTGGAACTTCAAACTGCCATATGATAGCAGACTGTTGTGGTCCTGTTTTTCACTTGAGCAGAGTTTCACTAGGTGAGGATAAGAGGAGAAAACCCTGAAGGGGAGAGAGATAAGTTTACTTCCTTGAAAAAAATGTCCTTTATTAAAGACTCAAGCTTCTGATGGAATCTGATGGAATTAAACTTGAGCAGTGTGAACAACACTATTTTTTTATGGCTTGCAGCAATTTCCAACTGAAAGACAGGTAACAAGTATAATAGGCTTATATCTGATATTCTGGCTTTTTGCACACCAAGGACTTAATTCCCAGGGGACATGTGATTTTGAGGTCCATTTTCCTGTAATTTTAGTCTGTTCATTCCCAAATCACTATGTCCTTTCGGAATGGTTGCATGACATTACTGTATTGTAATCCTTAGGTTCAGTACTAAATAAAAGTAACATTATTACTGCTTTATAATTGGTAAAACAAAATACTGCCCATGTTTCCAAAGTGCTCAGTTCTCTTTAGTGCATAATTTGCAAAATTTTCCAGAAAAAGAAGAAAAAGCAACTGTAAACCTCCCTCTTGACATGAGACTTTTATTTTAATAAAACCTTACTAAATGCATTTTAATGTTCATATTTTGTGTTTGTCTATATAAACAGATATTTATTTATATTTCTATTTATGTACACCCTGTAAACACATGGATTTATAAATCAACAGTATTTTGACTCTACTGTGCTTCTCAGACCATTGATTTAGATTGAAAAATACCACTTGATATTTCTTAGAGTGAAATTCATCGTTGTGTGATGGTCTACAAACAACTTGAGGCCCACTTATTTCAGGGTTTAAGTAGCACTTCAGTGATGCATAGCCTTGTACGGATAGAATTTTACCTGTAAGGAACATCCCACGTCTTTTCCTTCGATGGCTTTAACTGTGCAGTAGGACTGTAAGTGTTTGGTGAGATAATACTGCAAATTTGATGTTTCCCTCCTTCTCAGTTATATATATTCTTAATCTTAGTAGACTTTTTTTCCCATTTGAAAGAAGAAAAAAAGAAAAGGGGGGAGGATTTTAAAGCAAAACAGAGCCTTTTTTTCTTTATATTAGCACCAGTGGTGATAATACATATCCCATGACAAGTAAGGTGCAATCTGATGTGTAATGACAAGAATCAACTTCACTCTTCCTCAATCATGCTATTGTGCATCCTTGATAGTAGTAATATCACATCATTTTTCAGGAAACAAAGTACAGGAACATTCTGAAAGATGACTAGTGCACACAAATTTGTTATCACCACAGCTGGGCATAGCACTAGGTTTCTTTTTTCCTCAGAAAAACAAATCAGCTTTTATCTACCATACAATGCAGTCAGTGGAAGTCCTCCTATCAGCTTCAAAGAACACTGAATAGAGCCTGCAATGCACAGGCTATAAGAAGATGAAATAAGATTAAGATCAGAGAAATGCGTATGAAAAGGCATTAAATGAAGAACAGGAGCATTGAGAAGAAAGGATTAAACAGATTATAAATCTAATGTAAGGGGAATTGCTTCATGCATGATCGTGAGTTACGCCAAATGAACTGCTGTGTTGTGCAGGGGTTTCTGTGCTGACTTAATGACTCTCAAGACAAAGCAAGAAAGCTTTTTTCCAGACTTCTTTGTCCCGAATGATATCTGAACATCGTGCTCCAAACTGATAGAAGAGGAAACTGGATGAAGTGAATTTTAAGTAACCTGTCAGAATTTATTCCCATAAACATAAGGCAAATAGTTTCAAGTCCAGATGTGCAGTTTCATTACATATGTAGTTTTCTGTTTAATGATCTGTTTAGTTCTAGAGTTTTTCTACCTGTGAATATTTAGATATCAATAAAATATTTTGTACTAGTTCCAAGATTCCTGGACACATTAATAATTATCAGCACAAGTGCTTGATGAAAATAGGTTCCAGAAGTAGACAGTTAGGGATTATTCTGAAAAACTGTTCAGGACATCTCAAAACTCAAAAAAAATTTACTGCAGGAAGTAATTTCATTAAGACTTTAATGAGATTTTAATCAAGACTTTAATACGTATTACTCTAAGAAATATCAATTGCTAGGGCTAAATAAATGACTTGGTAAATAGAGAAATATAAATGTGATGCATGTGCATATTCAACCTGCAGAGTAGATAAGAAATATTTATTCACACTCATATATAAATTTTAGATAAACTGAAATAAACATCCCATGTCAATTACAGATTTACAGATACTGCATTTCTTTACCTTTAAAGATGAACTTTGCAAATCATGCAGTATGAGCACACAAAATCATGCACATAGAGAAAGTAGTGGCAGAAAATACCTACAACTACTTCAGCCCATTTCATATAAGCCAGAAGGTAAAGATAAAGTAAGTTCATTTACTCTTATGACTGCAAGGTTGCTACTGGTATCAGACTATCAGACAGACTACCAGAAAGCCAGATCCTGATAATATACCCAACCTCCCCAGCCTACGAATAATTTCCATATTGGGTAGTAGTAAACAGATTTTTACACTCTATGACTTTCACAGTTATTTATTGTTTCTGCCTGACAATAATTCCTTGATTTGGGCAAACATGCAAAGACAATACAATCAAGAAACATAAGGAGCAAGTATCCAGGCTTTGGCTTGGGTTTAGGACACTGTGGTGGATAATGATGGTTCAAATGTTTCGAAAGACTAGAATAATTAATTACACCATTATAAAACAGACTCCTGAAAATACCATCTGGAAGTGTTATTATATTGTGTGTCCAAATTATTCCCCTACACTTAGCACAAACCTCTAAGAATGTCAATTACAGAGAGGGTAAAAATTTAATTCCAAAAATAATTGGAAGGCCTCCTCTCCAGTACTGTACTGAAGAATCTTAGTAGAATGATGGTAGTTGATGAGACTCTTTCTGATGTCATGAAGACAAAGGCAAGTGATGCCCCTAAGCAGCATCCACTCTGCTGCTTCCCTGTGAAAGCTGCCTGGTGAGAAAGACCTGGGGGTGCTGAATCTACTTCAATCTACTAAATGAATTAATATATCTGCCATAATACTGTTAAAAGTGAAATGATTGCTGAGTGAGGTTAGAGAGGGTAAGGAAGAAATATGTGTCAAAAACTGCTGCTTCACAGTTTTCATGCCTGCCCTCCAGAGGAGTTGTGGAAGTCAGTCCACTCTCCACACTGCAAAGTGGATGAATGGACACCTCAAAAGTAAAGGTCAGCTCAGACTATTGCCAGACTTCAAAATAACTCTGAACTTACTTGGTGCTTGTTGTGCTGCTGTTCCTGTTTTGGTTTTTTTGGTTGGTTTGTTGTGGTTTTTTTTTTTTGCTTTTCAATATTTGTGTCTTTTTACTCTCTGTGAGAAGTCAAAAGGAGAAGCAGAAATCACACAATAATGTAAGAAAGGTCAGCCTGTTTACAGTTTCAACCTGATTTTCAGATCAGAGATGCCAGGAAGGGAGAAACGTTGGGTAAGTACCAGAGTGTGGGATGTTCTGGAACTTTTCAGGTTTCTTTATCAAAATCTGAAAAATGGAAGAAACCAAAGGCTAAATCTATTATAACATGAGCATTCACATGCATGCATGTGTTACTCCTGTAGAGGGACGGTGATTTGGGTCTTGTTTTCAAATATGAGTCTCCTTTCAGGGGTGATGACTTAAGCAACAAAAAGAAAAGCACCACCACAAAATGTTGTTCCCAAATGGCATTCTCCAGACAGGACTTTGTCTTGTTAGGATGGGGCTATAGGTAGCACTTGAAGCCCATCCTGTTTTTTCTCCTTACTAGAAGGTACATTTGTTTACTAGGGAACAATAGGGAACAATTCAACTAGGGAAAGTTGAGTTGGTTTGATTGTACCCTTGCTTGCAAATATACTTCACTGTTTTCCTCTTATTTATTGTTTCTAAAGATTCTGAAGAACTAATTCAGTGTTATAAATCACACAAGAATAAGGAACTTCATCTGCACTGTAAAATGTTTTAGACTTAGTTTTTGCGGGTCTCTTATGCCTATTATTAGTCATTTCAGATTAAGTGTAAACTAAAAATATTTTAATTGAAAGAAAATGTATTGCACTACCTGATTTAAAAATCAACCCATCGATTGACTTAAATACGTGATAAAAAATTATTTTGTGAGCCACAAACTCCTTTTTAGTGAAAACTTCTCAAAATTTTTTAACCAAGCCAAGTCTCAAGTGAGCATGCTGTAGAAATAAAGATATTGTTTTTATGAAGTGAGGGGTTTAGCTTGATTCCCTAAATAATCCCAGTCCAATGAGCTCTTTAAAAAAAACATCTACAATAAGAAAGTGTTGAGTGAAGAAAGGAAAGAGGGCAGGAGAGCGGTGTGTTGGAGACAGAGAATTGTTAGCCTCCCCACACTTTACTGAACAGATTTTACTAACCTGAAAGTGTCCAATTTAATTCATGGCGTGCAAAAGCAGAACAGAACAACAATGACCCTCTTTCACAGACGTGAGTTTGTATAATTGCACCTTGTAACGGCTCCCCCGCAACTGCCCCTCGGAGTTGGGTCTGTTTGTTTTATGTTTGCTGGTTGTTTTTCAGAAAGAGCAATAAAAGGCATAATCACAGCAGCGACACTACCCAGTGCTATTAACTCTGCTTTGTAAACCTTTGCTATAGCTCTGACACTCAGTCTTACTAACTACATAGTACAATTTAAGCTGGATCATTTAAATAATGATAAAGCTGTCAAGACTCTGATGTGATTTTCTTCTTGAGCAATTCACCTTCTATTACAGGTTTTATTGTACTTTATAGTGGGCATCTGTAAATCTGTGGATCAGCTTAGCTCCCTAATTTGCACCCATTGCACGTACTACATGGTTTTAACTGACTTACTTTAGAAGGATTCACAGTAGTTGCTAGGAAACCTTTCTGTGTTCTTTTCACTTCTTATATAGCATTAGCTTTTCAATTGATAAGGCTGTACCTTTAGGTACAGAGGGATTTAAGCAGAATCAAACAATGACAGTAGGACTGCAGCACAGATAAGAAAAAAAAAAAAAGGCGGGGGGGGCGTGCAAATCCTTGTTCTTTGTACAGGTAATACATAGGATTAGAGCAAAAGAAAGGACATAGCACATTTTCCATGAATATTTTTTAAAGATATTCTGCATCATATTAAGAAAAGCTGCAAAACAAGACTTCTTATTATAGCTTAAAGTTTATAAATTTGTAAATTATTTTAGCAGAGAAGCCATTTCATTGTGCTGCTTCTGTTACATGGCATGTCTTCCCGGGGATAATTTCCAATAGTAATATTGTAAAGCATTTTTTCTGTATGAGGGAAGGATAACTCCCATACAGCTTTAGGGAAGTAAATGTTCTTGCCAGAAGTCTCTCTCTGTTGCAAACACATTCCCACCAAGATAATGCAGTTAAGCCATACTTTTTCCTCCTGAAACAGTCCTCAGGTTAGCAGACACACAAACCTATGTGAGAGCAACGTGCAGCCAGGCAGAGTGCAGAGATAAAAGAAAACTTTACCCTTATCTACTGCAAACTACATTTTCTTACTGTTTCTCATCTCTACTGGGATAAAATAGTCTCTCTTTCATTAGAAACCTCTTCCCAATCAATTCAAGTATACAAATGTGTACCTGATGCACAGCAGTAATTATATTACTTTCAGGAGCACATTTTCCACTATGCCAGTTTTCTCCTCCCCAAAGAATCCCACCTCTTTTCAAAAGTTTCAGATGTTATTTGAGCAGACAAACTGTGAGGAGCCCACGACGCTCCTCCATCTGCCCACCTTCCTGTTCCTGCCGCACCCAGGTGCTTCCCTGTCCTCCAAGACTGACGGTGCCTGTTCACTCTTTCCAAGGTTTCTGAAAGCCAGACGCAAAACTGGTGGTTTTTTTTCCCTATACCGCCCCGTAGAGATTAGAGAGTCTCATAATCATAAGATGACAGGCTCACTTCAGAAAAGAAGCTATCTCATTTCTTCCAGTAGCCTTGCTCAAGTCTCTTGGGTTAACAAATCTGGGTTTGCATTAGCGCTGTTCTGGGTAGAGTGAGTTTTTCAAACACCTACTTTCTACCAGTCAATATGAAAAAAGGAGAGAAAAGTATTTCCCAGCATCTTGCTTTCAAACCAGTCAAATCAGAGAACATAAAAACTTGTGAAATAAGAAGGCTACCATATTTTAATTCCTAATATAGCCTGAAATTTTTTATATATATTATCTGTATATGAAGTTCATGAAGTTTAAAGGCAAACAGGACAGTGAAAGAAACAGTGACTGGCTACATTTTGCAGATGGTTAACTTCAACCAGTAATGCCTGTGCCAAATCCATATCAACCTTCTAGAAAGGCACATATCAAAAGCAAACAGCATCTCAGAAGGATTTGAGAACATCGTGAGATAAAAGAGGATCTGTCACCTCCAATCATAAAGAATATCTTTTCCATTTAAAGCACTCCTCAATTCTAACTGTAGGTTGTGTAGTTTCATCTTTTAGTCCTTCTCTCATTACCCCCTTTCCCACTACTATTAAAGAGTCTTTAAAAAGTCTTTAGTACTCAATAGCACCTTAGCATCAAAACATTCATTTATTTACTGCAACTAAGAAATCTCTCAAAGTTTCTGAGTCAGTTAAACAGAGGAACCTGTTTAAATCTTTTAAAAGGCACTTGATCAGTCTTTTTCCTTTTTTTTATAACTATTTTCTATAACCCATCCAGTCTTTTAACAACCTTTAGAACAGGGACAATAGTCTTATGTGCAAAATGGTAATATCAATCTCTGAGTAATGCAAGTTAAAGTCTCCACATTGCCAAGACAAACTCCCATTTATGCCTCACAGTCTTGCATAAGCTCCTTTAGCCACAGGATCAGACAGAAACCTTCCTATTGTTATTGTGAAAGGAAGGCTAAGTTTCAAAAAGAGCTTGTAGAAATTATGTAAAACATCTTTCGGTACTGTACAGCCAAGTTTTCAAAGGCCTTACACTGGCTATTACTTCTCACTGAGGTGAATTTTTCTCCTTGAAACAGCAGAACCAACTGAAAAGACACAAAAGTAACAAAAGAACCTCCAAACAAACAGAACCTACCAATACAACTTCCAAATCTTAAAAAAAAAACCCTAAAGAGCAGATCTCCATGTAGGATATGCTCTTATTAACTCTCCTAAGGGTCATTCAAGTGGCAGAAGAATCAGTGGCTGAGCTCCTCCTGTATCATCACAATTGACTTTGCATTGGGTGCTCTCTGTTATTCTTGTGTGTGTTTCCTAAAGTGTCATAAGAATTAAGTTGCATACCAAAGATTTGTATTGCTAGCAATAAAAGACAACGGAAGGCAGAAGAAGAGAAGGACCAGGGCCTTAAACATATTTTGAAAGACTCAAAATAACTCTTCACTTGAAAAGGAATTCTTAACACCAACAGATGGAAATTTAGAAAATAGGATTCCTAAGAATAACTACTAAAAGCTACTTTCATCTTTTGGTTAAATAATTTGCATCTCATTGACCTGAAGAGATCACTAATGAAATATACAGATGAATCTACATTTGAAATACTGCACAGACAGCAAAAAAACCCCCACCAAAACTAATGCAAAACAATATAGAAATCCAAATTATAACAAAAGGAGTTGTGCACTGAGAAGTAGAAACCAATATACCTAGAGCAAAATTAGACTGTTTCTCTTTCTAAAACACACAAGAATCATATTAGCTAAAACTATACAGAAAAGACTGCTTTCACTAACAACTGTGTTTGCAAGGCATTCTGAAAATCTACAGAACTAGACTAGACTAGTTCTCATCTACTTTACTCTCATCTTCTTTAGGAGATATATGAGGCTATGAAGTATTGTACTCTTTCAAGAGGAAATGCCTGCGGAATGTTAGTGTACATATTAAACCAACAATGAGTGACAAAGTACTAAGATTTCATATGGAACTATCTGATGTTATGCAGATAAATCCAAGAAGAATCCAGCATCCTTGCTATACAACTGATTGTTATTTGGTCTACTAAGTGTAAGTAATATAGGGTTAAAAGATAAGTGATGAAGAATGAGTCTTCTATTTAACTTCTGCTTAGCAAAACCAAATCACACATTCCATACCTTTTTAATTTTTTTAAAGAATGCTGCGTAGAAAAGAATAGTTTCATTCCGTTTTAAAACTGCATTCTAGGAGAATACAACTACTTGACTAGTCTCGGTTCTGAGCTCTCTACTTCACCTACTACAGTGTAACACACCAAACAATGAAAACAATACAGAAATAGTCTTCTTTTGTATGATGACAGCTCTCACTTCAAGACTCCAAAGGCCCTCATTCACCCAGTCACACTATTTCTATCAACACAAACACATCCTAGTGCATTAACTCTGTGCAATATACATCTGAAATGCCCAGAGGTCAGCAGTCCCTTCAGCATCACAACCTACGTACTAGCTGAGTTCACTGACTTATTAGTAGGATCTGTTTACTTACAAATGCCTATTTGGTCTCCTGGGAGTAAAATTATTTTCTTTTATTATTATTAATTCTGATTTTTAAGATTACAGATGATTGGGGAAGACTATAACTTTGATATTGTAACTCTTTTTCCTTTGCAGTTTTTCAGTGTCTAGCAGTTAGTAGTCAGATTTCTCATCTTTCACAACTTCTGTTGCACCACCAAAGCATTAATAGAACTTGGCTTCTTTTGTATTCTGCTAGAGACTTGACAGGTAATGCTGCATTCCCCATGGTTCAAGGCTGTCAGATATTAGAAGTATTCTTACCCTTTAGAGTAATGTTAGCTGTGCACAAAAAAAAAAAAAAATAAAAAAAATGGAGAAAGAAAGGGTTCTTTAACAACCAGAGGTTATAAGCACATAGAAATAGATTGAGGGCATATGCAGACTCTGCTTACACTGCAAAGGGAGTGGGCCTAGTTTGCCTCTGTTTCCCCCTATTGCTGACTCACCAATGCTGCTACACTTTTCTGCCCATTTATCCACTTGTATCTCCACCCCCAGTCACCCCACAACTATGATACAATTCCTTGTATTTAACCACAGTTCCAAATCAAGACCAGAGTCCTTCTCAAGTATTGAGGG
The DNA here is from genome assembly GCA_013399855.1 of Oxyruncus cristatus. Taxonomy (NCBI): domain Eukaryota; kingdom Metazoa; phylum Chordata; class Aves; order Passeriformes; family Cotingidae; genus Oxyruncus; species Oxyruncus cristatus. The sequence goes on from VXAY01001848.1 coordinate 1,169,716, forward strand.
GGCTGACAGATATTGAAAATAAGAAATACAGTTCTCATATTCTAAGTCCTGTTTATGATGAAATTGCTCTTCAGCTTGTGAGCATTTTTTACCAGTCCCTTCAGCATAGCAATATTCTCATTGTCAAGTGATACTAATGACCTCATGAGTTCTTCTTTCATCTTCCAACTACTGTTACCTCATCAATCATATTTTCATGATGTCTGTGTAGCTATACCTGAGCTGAAGGTTTTCTCATCCTCAACAGAGTAACAACTCAAAAGACAGCTTCTATACTGTTTGGGCTTCTGTAACTAAAAGAGGATTCCAAAACTAAACCCTGTCGTTCTGCCTTCTCCTTTCCCCCTCTGCTCCCTTCAATGATCAGCTTGCTTAAGTGATTCTTTCCAAAAAGGCCTTCATAATATGTTTTCCACTCTTCAACCTTGTGAGAGGGACAAACTCTCCACAGCAAGTCAGAAGGAATTTACCAGCACTGTTCTATAAATTACAAAACCTCTGTGGCCTTTACTTTCATAAAAGCTGCAAAGATAACACTGTAAAGGTGTTGCTGGCTCTTTCCTGTTCAGACTGCTGAACCAGACAGGGTACCTGTGGAAGTGCTTGTGAACTCAGAAAGGTAGCTTCTAAATACACATGTGGGGTTGTTGAAGGTGAAAAAAAAATCCTACAAAAATCTGTTGATGTGCTTCCCCAGATAGAATCCCTGTCATCAGTCTCAAACATTATATCAGACTCTGGTGACATATGTGGTAAGCATTTGAAAACTGATGGTTAAGGAAGTTTGTTTTTCTATGCCAAATGCTGACTTGAGAAGGAAACAGCTTACATGGGTAATAAGGTTTGTTTTGGATCGATATGCAGTAGATTGCCCAGTGCTGATTATTTTGAACAAATGTACAGCTCTACCCCATGTAATAAAAATCTGGCTGCCCTTTGTTACTCATGAAACTCATAAAGGTTAAACCTTTAGCCTGAAGGAAAAAAGATCCTTTTCATCCCTTGAAAATTAATAGGACTGAGCATCCCTCCCCTTGCAGGCAGATGCAATTTTTCAGCTAAGAGGCAGAGAGGTCTAAGAAGAACTGATGATGGAAAGTTTTTGTCACCACCATAAACACATTTTAAAAGCAGCTAGCAGTGGGCTCACTCTGAGAATTGCACGTCTGAGGCGATGCCAGTGGTACTTAGCGCAGCTGGCCATGGCTGGGAGCCTGATTCAATGCTGTTTGTCTCAAGATCTTCCAGTGGGCCATTTCAAGTGGCAGCACACAGCTGATGTGCCATGTAACCCACATTAACACCTCACCTGCAAAATACATAATTACATTCAAATCTGCTGATTAGATGCAAAGTACAAACGCATGCCAGTGGTTCCATGTCTGTGGTAACCATGCCCAGTGAAGAAAAGGAGTGGGTTGTTATCCAGAACTAGTGCTATCTCTCCAAAAAAGATTACTGGCAGCTTATATAGAAATTCAAATTTCATACGATCTTTTTTGGATGATGGTTCTTTAAGGCTAAATAAATCTGATTCTGTTTGTTTTCCACACCTTAATTTTTTATCTTAACTCTCATGGAAAGGTTTGTAAAACATTTCTGTGATGTTAAAAAAAGGAAATCTGATAAATTACTGCTCATATATATATATATAAATATATAGAATGAGCCGACGAATTGCGTGATTTATAAAATTAGAGGATGTTAATCTAATATCTCTTAATATAACTGCTACTCTCATGTCAGTCTTCTTTACTGGAGCATGTTTGTTCCAGATTTATTTATTTTTAATGACTAGTGTTCACTTCAGAGTGAAGTTTATGTTTGTATTAAACTAATTTACATCCATTTGAAAGTGTTAAATTCAAGCCAGTCCCTTTTTCTGCTGGGAATACAGTCAAGCACAGTCGCTGCCAAATAACTATTTGGAAAATATGTTTTTATTATTGTTGTGTCTTTAGGTGATTATATGCAGTGACTGATCTGAGAACTCATTACAGCCATTGTTAATGCAGTGGACCAAGCTTTGTTCTACCACAGCAGGTAGCAGCTAAAAAACTCCAAACAAAAACTAAGTCTTGAATTTAGGAATAATTTCTTAAGACTTACTTAAAACACAGCATGACAGAACGGGTCAGGGTCGACGGGACCACTGAAGGTCGTCTGGTCCAACCTCCCTACTTAAGCAGGGTCTTCTACAGGATTGTGTCCAGATGGCTTTTGGATATCTCGGGTGAGAGAGACTTCACACCCTCTCTGGACACTCTGTTCCACTGATAAGTAAATATATATCATACATACACATCACACTTATACATCACACCTACACATCAACTATAAATATTTGATGAATCTCTATCAGAATGCACTGATAAAAGAATGCATTTATGTAGCATAATCCATTAAGTTCCCATTCACAATGAGCTTTGGAACATGGTTTGGGGTTTTTTACCTTGAAAAATACAAGTAGATAGTCTAGCAGTATGTAGTCTTTCTAAATTCCATATGTTTAGAGATTATCTTCTTGAAAATAATGAATTCTTACATTAAAAAAAACGTATCACTGCTTCAGATATGCTAGCCCAAAAAAAGAAACAACCTTGAAAATACATAATATATTAAAATGATATCTAGTGAACAAACCAAATCTCTTTATAGAGCTTTATCACAAATGTAAAGCTTAGAAAAACATGTTTTCAAAGAGAGTGAGAACTAGTGTAGACTGTGAAAAAGAGTCTCTCTGAGGAAAATGGTGATCTAAACATCTAATTAAATCTAGATGTGTTCTATAAAATGTAAAAATGAAGTTTGCATAGGCCATCATAAAGCTGATGCTTCCTAATTTTACAGACCAGACAATCTACTTCTACTCTAACCTTCACACAGATTCCTGAGATTCTTGCTAGAGGGAAATAATAGGAATAGATTTTGTTACCTGTCTACATCCTGTAATGAACCAGTTGAAGCATTTGAAACCTTTTTCCTTCGGTTACTGTGAAACCAGCTTCTGTTACTGGATTCACCTGGTCAGCAGTACTGGGGGAATACACTGCTGCTGGCAAGACCTCCAAGGGGCTGGGGGAAAAAGCTTCCACTACCCTGCTTCTCCACTGGTGTCATCCCTGAGCTGAGGCTACAGGCTTTGGAGCTGGCCATGTATTCCACAGGTGGGATGCTGCTAAAGACCATCAAAATGGTTTTGAGATGTGAAAGATTTAGAAATAAAAGCCAGCTCATTTCTCTGCTTTTTCTCTTGCGTAGGTCCTACCCCCAAAGCTATAGTAACTTCTTGGTGACCCCACTGCAATGAGGAAACTGCCACCAGTGCTTTGAGGTATGTTCCTTACTCCACAAGCATGGGCTTATTTACTCCCTTTTTAATTTTTACAACATTAATGGATCTCCTAGAAATTTTCCACATTCCACATTCTTACTTTGTGAAACTAATGAGTGCTGTTTTAATCACTTCCATACCTCTGAGCATCCATATCCTGATAGGTGCTTAAGAGAGGAGTATAAAAGAATGGCTTCTTCTCTGAAGAGCTTGAAGCAGCTACTTTACAAATTGTACTATAAGAACTTGTAAATGACACATATTGAATTTTTAACCCCTATATTTCACCCCTATCATTTTTATATCAAGTCTTTCTTTGATAAACTGATCCACAATTCCTTTTTAATAAAATGTCTTGAGAATGTCTCTTACTTCAATCAGCTAATTGACAGCTCCTTTACACAATTTGTATATTTTTGCAAAGTATTATATCACTAGGAAAAAGAGAATTACTTAAGGCAACTTAGGTAAAGTAACAAGAGAAACAACTGCTCCAAGGAACTGACTTTACAAACAACAGACTTTTGGAGAGACACCAGATTTCACCAAGATTAAAGTGGAGTGAGACACTCTGATACACACTGATAACATGCACTGTTAAAGCCTTAGAGAACACCTGACTAGAGAGTTACTGTAATAAGATGCAATTAGGAGGATATTTTAAATTTCTTATTACTAGATATGAATTTTAAGAGAGAATCTGACCAAGAATTATGACTCAGACCGCTGAGAGAGCACTGTATTTAATCTCCTGAGTGGATTTGAAATAATGGTTTATTGATTGTCATCCAAATTTTGTTAACAAAGTAAATAAACTGCATATTTTTTAAAATCTCGCATATTTTTAAAAATCTCACATATTTTTCTCACGTCTCAAATGCCTTTTTAATTTTAAAATTAAATATTCTGAAATTGCAAAATACTGCTTTTAAAAAATGCATTTTAATGTGTTAATAAAATAAGCTACTGATTACACCAGTCCAGGTGTTCAGAACTGCTTAGACATCTCCATAGAGCACGGCACTGTGCCATATCATCATATTCTATCTTTTGTCTGGCTCATTTTGTTAACAGAACATTTCAATAATGAACAAAAAAAAAAATAGCTTCTGTGTTTCACTTTATTTCATTCATTGCTGTTCTTATCCACACCGGAATTACAGTTTTTATCTGAAGGTGTTACGTGGGAGGCGATGAAGGGCCCAATGAACCTGCTTTATTCCCTTTCTTCCCACTTGTGGTAACGGGTCATACTGGGGTTTAGCTGGAAGAAGAATCTGAGCGGCCTCGCTTTAACAGGATAATTACAGTGCCATAGCTATGCTGATATAACTCCCCCCTGTGGATACTCTATTTCAAGGATAAAAAAATATTTTATTCTTGTATAATTACTCTGCTTTTTAATTCTGTCTGAACAAAGCCCTATCAAGGGAAGCATATCAACGTATCTACAAAGTTTCATTTCTTCTTGCACTCCAACTCCCTCAGGGGAACCTGAGATGCTGGGGTGGCTCCAAGTCTCCCCTGTACTTCAGCCAAGGGAAGAGCACGCTCTGCCATCTAGTCTGGCCAAAGAACCCTCCACGCAGAGAAGAAGGAGATTAAAAATGGGATATCATGAACTATTTCAATTGTACTGACTTAGTAGCAAGTATATATGTTAAATATCAGCCTAAATTGAAAAGATGAATTTTCACTTGGTTAAATGCCTAGACTAATAGCGGAACTTTCCTTTTTTAAGTTGTTTGGGTTTTTTTGTTTGGTTTTTGTTGTTTGTTTGTCTGGGGTTTTTTTCCTAATGAACAGTTGAAAAGTATGCTTTTCATTTTCCTGTTAGGAAAGGCCCTATTACAGATTTAACTGAACTGAATAAAATTTAGTTTAGGGACAGAAGCAAGGTTATTAACCTCACAGAAACTACTCACTTTTTAACACATGTAAATGCTTTTAAAGTTCTTTTTCACAATGGATCTAAGAGGCTTCATACAGATACAGATAGATCTGTCTGCACAAGTTTCCCAGTGTAGAATGTTTTCTGGACTTGCAATCAACTTCCACACTTTCACCTTATGTGACAAAAAGACAACACATTAAAAAATGAAAAAAAATAGGTTAATTAATATAATTGAAAAGAAATAGGTAAGTTCTAGTCTTTCTTTGCTCTCTTAGAAAGAGTGAAGCTCCCCTGTCGTGTTAGATTAAAAAAAAAAAAATCACTCTAATTTATCTACAAATAGCATAAAAGGTTTCCTATTGCTGTCATGATGAACAGTGTGGATAATCTGGGGCTGCCTAATCATACGTCACTCACTGACCAAAAATACAGCATGGAAAGAAATTATCATCGTTAGCAGAATCCTTACACAGCCTGAATAAAAACAGTTAAGTCCACAGCATCTGAACTTTCCAAATCACCCAAACAGAACTATTTTTAGATATAAAGCTATTCTGTAGCATTTGATTTTTCTTAAGAGTGCCATTTTTAAAAAGAAAGTGCCTTGGTTACTGCTTTACAGCTTTACTCTTCAGTTACTGAAGTGTCACAGGTTTTAGAGACCATGTGAACGTCCCCTTGAAAGATACGAAAATACTCCTGGATGACTTCTAACTAACAGACTTAAGGGCAGACACTTAGCTTGTGTAAATCAGTATCACTCCATTTAAGCCAATGGAACTACGCCAAGATACCAACTTTCATCTGACATGGTCTATTTTTTGCTTCCAACTACTCTTTCATGGAGTTAGAGAACAAAAGGGTTTCAGAAGAGATCTGGGTACAGACTGACCTCCTTGAGCCTGACTGATGCTATGGAATGGAACTTTAGCCGATGAACCAAATGCTGCATCACATTTCCTCCAACAACAACAATCTGAAATAATGATCTGTAGGCTCTTGCTGTTGCCAGCACTTTTTGAATGTTTCCCCTTGTGCCTCAACAGTTGAAATCCCAGGAAGTTAAATTAGCTTGCAAATTTGACTGAATTAACACCTGCTCATTCAAAGCACATTTTAACTACAGGAAGGAATTCTTCACTCTCATTTGGAACAGCAAAAAGAAAAAAAACAACTCACCACAGAACACAGAAATTATGGCCAATTTCAAGGCTCTGCTGGAATACAGAATTAAGCCATAGCATAGCATGTGGTTGCTGTTCCATCCTGTTTTCTACAGGTTCCAGTACACAAGGAGACCTAGACTAGAAGTAAATTTATCATTTTCTATGTTTCTGTTGAAAAATAGTCAAATATACCCAAATATCTTCTCTCAGGTGATGTGAAACTAATTGAGAAATGGAAATTCATATCACTTTAATAGTTTCTGCTTCCATTTTGTTTTCTTATATTCCTGTGCATTGATACACATTAATACTGTGATATACTGCATGCAAAGCAGTGGGATACATAACACCCAAAATAAGTAAGTTTCTTCTGATGCTGTGAATATATAATCTTATAAAAATATGTAAGTTTATATATTATATGTAATACATGTTACACCAATATCAAAATTATTCTAGAGGGGTGAAGAATATTTCATTTTTTATTTTATAAATCTTGAAATCTTGGTGACTTAGGAACTCATGGAAAAAAAAATGGAGAAATTCAGGTTTACAGATGCGTTGTGAAGCTGGTGCTGTGGCTCTCTCCACGTCCTCGGTTGGGGTTGTGTCATGAGGATGGCAGCTGATAAGCCACAAGACCTGGCTGGAATCAAGGAGGGAAGAAACCGGCACTAAGTATGTACGCTTCCTGCGTACCTTGGAAGTGCCACAGGAATTGGGACTGCGTCAGTTTTAATATTAATCTCTCCCTTGTGAACGTGTACTTTTAACTGTGAACGTTTAGAGAAGAGATATAAACTGAACTTCCAACTAAAATGCCCAGGAAGCAGATTTCCTGTTTGCCGGACAGCCTTAGCTGACAAAGATGATACTTGAGCAGCTGCATTTGAAATGCCAGAGGAAAGAGGCCACACATGAAAAAGCAGGCACAAGAGTTTTTAAACACATTGTGTGTTCATTTGTCATGAGTCAGTACCATACACCATATGTTTTCTCATTCCTAACTTAAGGAATTTTATGACCTTCCTATAAACCCACCCTTGGATGAGGGCAGTGAAATCATTCTTTCACTGTTGAGTCTCAGTATCACAGATTCCAGGAACACACCACTGGACCCCTCACATCTACCAACACACACCTAACTGGATTCACAGAACCACCTGATCTTGAAAACAGTCCCTTAATTTTAAAATCATTCACTGCTGTGAACATAAAAGGGCTCTACACTGAAGTTAACTTTTAGTTATTGATAATAAATATTTCAAGCTACTTTACTGAAGTTTTATCAAGACAGTGACACATTCATAATTGTGCTACAAATATATTCTGTGTATATACATAGCTTATGCAATATTTTTACTGGAAATTTCCCTGCTGCTTTAATTTTGTGCCAGCTCTTTATGGAGCCCTGTACTAACTATTGTCAAGGGAACTGTTTGTATTTAGTTCCCTGTAGAAGGGGGTGAGGATTACACTAAGACTTTAAGAAGAGGAGAGATAACAAAGAAAAAAGGCAATAAAGAAGAGACATGGGAAAAAATAGAACATCCATAATCTTGTAGTTCTCAACCTTTTAAATCAGTCAAATAAGGATGAACAGTAATATATTCTAAGACCAATAAGAAGTAAATTTTGGAAGGCTTCACCTTACAGAACTGGAAGAGCCACTTCTTATGAAAACTTTTACAGTCTGTGGCAAGTTTCTGAAACAATTTAATAAACAATAAATAAAAGTTCAGTGTTTCTAAGTTTTGGACTGTGTCACAGCAGCTAACATTGTGTTAGGTACCTTGATGCTTGGGAATACAGTCACAGGGCTAGTATAAAATCTCACTATGAAGACTTTACTTTTTCAGGCTGCAACTGCAGCACAGCATCACACTGTCCCATCACTGCTGACTGCAGCATTACACAAGCACACCACAAGCACTGAACCTCTCCATCATGAGTATCAGAAATGGTGTTTATGCCAGTAACTAATGTTTAACCCCCCACAATGAAACATACTGTTTTTCCCTGAAGACATCATGAAGACATTTGAAGAGATCAAAACCTCAAAACACGTACAACCCCGAAATAATCTGTTGCCTAAGTCAAGCCCAGAGAACAATGCAAATTTCTTCCTAGTCAGAGAAGCTGATCAGATGATCCCACAAAGGATCCTGTTGCCCAGAGAAACTCACCTGGCCAGTGATGCACTGACTCAGATGATTCAGGGAGAGCACTTAATCTGCGTGGGTTTCTTGGACAATAAAAGCTTGAGGGGTTTACTGTGCCAGCACAACAAATTTAGTGAAGAGCCACAGTGCCTCTGCCCTCTGCTGCCAGTTTTCAGTCCCACAGTGCAACAACTTCCATTGAAACCCTTGAAATTTGAAAGCTGTAGGAGACAAAAAATATGCACTGTAAGGATACCAAACAGTGCCAGGGGTGAGAGGGGTCTCCAAGGTACTCTTGGGACAAATGTAGGGGATCCAGCTGGCATTAGACCTGCAGTGCTTGAGACAAAAAAACCAACTAAATCTCGAACAGCAGTTCAAGTCACGGAAGCAAAAGAGGGAAGATGCAGTTAGACAGGGAATAGTGACATGATGGAGTGACAACTTGCTCCAGTAAGAGGGAAGAGAGTGTCAAAATTGACATAGGAGTTGTAAGCTTGAATGACAGGGAAGATGCTGAAACTGCTGATGGACAAGTAACAGTAGATGTCAGGAAAATGAGGTGCACCTGTGAAGAAGAGTTAGATCTAAGCCAGTGTATGATATGCAGCTAAAACAGAACAAGGGCATAGGAAAGGTAAGACCATGTTAAAACCTAAGGCAAGAAGGTCTTCTCCAGGGACCAAGGGGGAGAGGAACAGAAATAGCCTCAGAAAGAGGAAGAAAATTTGATATCTACTTAGAAAAGTGTGAAAAGCAGCAGTTATATTTTTCTGTCCTGAATTGTTAAATCCATTATAGACAACCTTATTTAAAGAATGCAGTTTTGTCACATACTGAATTCTTGTCAAAATTATTTTGGGACAGCCAGATATCAGGTAACCCACGCTGAAGTCCCATACAGAAATGTGCTTAACACATCATAACATATTAATGCTGAGAAACTGGACACTGACCTTGGATGTCTTAGCTGATGCTCCAGGGGCATGTAGAGGTCATTCTGAGTTTGACCCTAGGAGACCTAAACCCCACTATGGTGGACATCTGGAGCAAAAAAAGACAGGTGCCGGATCTGTATCACATTTTGAAACGTGACAGAAACACAGAGGAAAATAATGGAATTCTAGCAGCATGGGGCTCAGTGCCCATATCTCTCATTGCAAATACAAACCTTGGGGATAGAGAATTGCTCAGCTGTGGACTTAATGCTAGACAAACTATATAAAAGGAGGAGGAATCCCAAGAAACATGAATCACAGCAGGGTTGAGATAACACTAGGGGAGGAAGTCATTAATGAAAATTGTTGTTCCAATATATGTACCTTTCAGTTGAAAATAAATTCCTTCCCGACTTGTATTCATTGCTTGCCTGACATGTGTTTAGTTTTACTTTTTGCTTTGTTCTTTCCCAAGAGTTAAAAGGAAAAAGAAAAGTACCTGAAGTCCAGTGAACATAAACTGTGACATGAAAGCCTGAGACCTTAACTTCAAAGACTAATTACATAGAAGACAAATATGGGTTAGCTGGAAGAGCGTTAAAGGAGTAAGGTAAGTGGCTGCTTGATGAGGAAGACTCATCAAAACCTATCTTAAAATTGATTAGGAAGTCTCTCCCTGCTATCACCAAATGACCACTCTAGAATGTCAGACTGCTAGAAACCTCCTTTGAGTCTTCACACTGGAGTTTCTCAAGGCCTTTAAGATTCAAATGTCCTTTATAAAGTCTAACACAGATGAAATATTAACAGTTCTCACTTAATCCCAACAGTTGCTGACCTCCATGATGTAGCTGTCTTTGCTGGTTAGTTTATCTTTCCCTTTCAGACATTACCCTAACAGTCTCTTTTAAGTTATTATTTATCTACGAAGCCTGAGGCTCCTCCTAAAAGCTTTTCTGCTTACATGGACATAAATTCTAGATATGTTAGCAATTAGTATTTTCAGTTTACTTCACCAAGTAGTTTTCTAAGTATCTTCTTTTTTTTTTACCTGTCTTTAAAGTGAAGCAGTAGACTCATTCCATAACCTCCGATTTAATTGAATTATTAATCAGGCCCTCAAAGCTGTTTGACAGTTCTTTGTGTTTTGCATTTTTAACAACTGATCTTCTACAACATGCTCATTACTTTCAAAAACTTTACTGGTAAGGAAACCTATGCAAAAGACTGTCTGGTCACATCATTACTTCTAGTATTTTTCTTCTCAGCAACACTTTGAAATTACATAATAACGTAACTCCTGGAAACATTTATTCTCCTAATAACAACATCAAGACTTTACATATCCAAGCCCGACGCTTGCCATACAGTGGCTGGAAAGGTGAAGTGAGATTTTTTTTTTTTGTTTTATTTTCGTTAATAAGGAGGAGAAGAGATCTGAAGGTTANGAGCAAAGCAAGCATGATGCCAGAACAGCTGCTGAGAAAAACAGGCAGAGGAATCGGGGAGAAAGCAAGCAAAGAAATGTGATCAGAAAAAAATCATCCAACAACATTTCTACCTGGTGTCTGTTTCAGGGCTGGAAGAGAGGGAGTTTCTCCTGTAATTCTCTGTAGTTTAAAGGCTGTTAAAATCAATATACAGGGGAAGAGAAGATACCTCAGACAGTATGATACTTAGACAAAGTACTCTACAAATTCTTGACCCATTTTACCAATGTGTACTAAGGCATTGACTTCAGGAAATCCTAAAAGTCAGGTTTACTGAACTGTAGTGCCAGCCCACCAAGATGATAGGTTTGAAAAACATGGCTTTGCCTGAGTGGCTGCTCTTGAGGAGGCTTAGAAGGTTTTAGGCACCACTTGCTACAAGGAAAAAGGATTTTTAGGCAGGTGATTGCTAAATACAGGCACACTTTCATTCTACTAGCCATGTGGATCCAAACTGTGATGAGCTTTGGCTTTAGCCCATTACCTGGCTTAGTCTTGAGTATAAACATAAGCTTAGAGTGGAAGGTAAGACAATCAAATGAGAGAAAATCATATGTAGATACATTAAAAGTTGTAGAAGTAGGACAAAAGTCAGAACGCAATAGACAAAAATACAAAATAAGATGATTATTAAAGAAATTTGCAGCTTGTAGACCATGAAGAAAAGAAGTCTCACCTAAGTCCCACATCAAAAAAAGACAATGACTAAGACTGTAAGTGAGGGAACTGATCCAGACCTACAAATCAAAATCGTCACATCAACAAAAAGGAGCAATAGGAGGCAAGGTGATAAGTAAAAGCTAAGTAACAACAAGTGAAGGGAAATGGCAGAGAACAGAGAGTTCCAAGAGTAAAACTCAAGAAGAAAGAAAGAAAAAGGCAGCTAAAAACTACAATAGGACCCTGAAATGTAAGAGAGCCACCATTACTCATCAGTGTCTGAGAAGGGGTAGTAAAAGAAATGAAAATGATGCCTAACCTATTATGAGAAGTAGAGACTGTATTAATTTTAAAAGAAAGGAATTATCCTGCTGTAGATAGACAGTGTACTGATAGGACTGGTACAATTCATCTTATATACCCATTGCTATGAGTAGCATCTAAAACCAGGTACTATTGTATTTATCTACTACAACAGTACCAGACAACTAATTTAACCATATAATTTAGGGTGAATACTCTAAGACAATCTTGGATTCTCTAGGAGAAAAACCAAATTGAACTTGCAATATTCTGCTCTATATATCTGTCCCTAAAGACACCATTTAATCAGGTATGTCTCAAATATTAATTTCTATACAAATGAGTTTCATAAAAATACAGTTAATTGAAATACAGTTGAGGTGGACAAGGATGATTCCTCCTTCTCCATCAGAAGGTAAAGTACTTCTAGTTTTAGAAAAGATAAAAAAACTTCTAAATATTGGAATCCAAAAGTGAAATAGACTGTAATTGACTATTTCCATTTCTAAATGAGCAAATTAGTGGTAGTTATAGAAAAAATAGCAGCATAACATTTTCATTTACGTTTTCAGTTTAAATAATGTAATTTGTTAGTTCCAACACAGTCTAAATAAAAGATATTTACATTAAAAGTATGAAGCTAAATTGCCAGTATAGGCAGATACAAGTCCCACAAAGTTATGTAAAAACAGATCTTTGCACACTCATTATGGAACTAGTGGAATATCTTGACTGGATGGCACCTCTTTGAGTCAATACTCTGTGCACAGTTGGATGTTCAGTCACTGGAACTTCTCAGCACAGGTGGGAAAGCTAGTTTTTTTTATTTGATTCCTTCATTATTTTTCTTAGATATTTCTTCTCCTAAGCTGGTTTGAAAGCCCTACACCTACCTTAGCATGTGAGTAAAACATAAAACAAGAAAGCTCATTTGCGAGATCGGCCCTCGCTCTCTCAAGACAGATAGTTCACACCACACACTCGTGTTTCTACTTCTGCGCTACCACCAGGCAATAAAATGAATCAAAGTATGAATCTGTGTCACTGAACACTACAAAATGACTCGCCTTCACTGGTTTTCATTTTTTACTTCCAAAGCACAGCACATAGACCAAGCTCCAAGTCAAATTAAAGTTTATAAGTGTTTTATCCTTGATCTTTTCACAGAACTCATCATGACACCTACTCTGTAGTAATACAGCTCGTTCCTATGACTCAAAACATAGGCATTACATGTATATTGCTGTGACTCATATCAAGTCCAACAGTTACACAGTAACTTAAAAAAAATCAATTTTAAATAACAAGTAATATACATTTTAGAGTATTCATGGCAGACTTTTATGCAGAATTCAGGTGCAAAACTGTACTCCCTTTGCTCCAGGTTTTCTCATAGATGTGCATTTTATCTGCCTATTCTGTGGTGCAGCAGAATAAGAATTCTTTATATGTCTGTAAGAGCCCCAAGGAGTTACAAACACAGCCACGGTCAGAATGAGGTCAGGTTATTCCACCTCCCTTTTCTCTGGTAAAGCAGCAGGAGGAAAAGCATATGGCATAACAGACATTAAGTCATATTGCTCATTCTATACTTAGTTTTCCATTTCTGCCACATGTGGAAAGTTCCATGTGTAATAAATGTCAAGAGCCCTTGCATTGCCCCAAATTTTTGAAAATTCTTTCACTTGTTCAGGCAGCTGGAGCAGGAAGAACGCAGAGCAGAGCCTGTGCACACACTCAGACACAAAAGCACCCAAAGACCTATATTTTCCTTCAGGTGGCAAAGAAATGAAACTTGCTCACTACAACATCGCAGAGAAGAGAACTCTAATCAGACTTGAAGTGCCTCCAGCTTTTATTGACACCATTGATCACATAACCATAATAGGCTAAGACGGCCCCATTTGGGCTCCTTTTCTCATTGTGTGTTATGAATTAACCCTGAAGTTACCCTGAAGGTCACACTCGGGGCCCAGATTGACAGGAGGGGTTGAAAGGCAGCAATAGGTGGTATTTCTGTGTTGTCCTGTTGGACACACGTGAAGAGACACAGCTCGAAAGTAAATTATGGCAGACCCTACATGGATTGGTAAGAGACAGGGTGTGAAAACCTTCTCCAGCATTCAAGTACTGAACTTAGAGGGAATGTTTCAGCTTGGACTAAAACTTATAGAGAGCTTATAGAGAGCTAGGATCACAAGTCCATTTATCATTATACTGGCAAGTGCTCCCTCTGCACTCAAAGGGAATGGGGAAGTCTCACCAGAAAATATGCCGTGCCTTCAGCAGTGTCCTCTGGGACAGCATGGCCCTTTACTCTAACTCAGAAAAATGCCTTAAACCCCTTTCATATTATATATGCTTCACTAGGAGTCTTACATGGTCATTCAAGAGGAAGGGAAAATAACAGATAATTAAAAGGATATGAATATATTTCTTTAAAAATGGCTGTATATATGCACACATCTTTGGAGTACTTTTACTTGAAATATCATGAATAAAACCAAGACTTACTGATGAAACTCCACCCTAAGGTGAAATGTTCATTCACCTCAATGGGATATCTGCCTGAGTAAGGCCACAGGATTTGGATTCAATACAAGTAAATCTATAAAATATTCCCTCACTAGAATAAAACTGTAAAAAAGCTGCTATTACCACCATAATACTGTATTATTCCAAGTGTGTGGTACTGGACTGTTATTATGCCTGCATAGATAGTTGCAGGGGAAACAGTGCACTGTGTTCTCTCCTACCGACACAGATCTCTGCAGGTAATTTTAATGGGGCTGTTAATAACCTGGCAACCGTCCCAGCCAGATGTAGCACATTTAAACATTGTCCTTACAGCTTTGTCAGAACTGTTGACATGGCATGTCAGTAATGGAAAATTGCCACTGCACCGAACAACCATCTTCATTATATGGAATCACATTGTTAATCTACAGCCAAATGCAACTTGAGGCGGAAAGAGAGTTTAGATTGCACCCATCTGTATACTATCACTCCAGGTGGCAGGTCGTTCTTCAGGATTAGAGATTGAATCAGTCTTTCCATCATCAATAAGCCCTGCTCCACAACAAGAGCCTGTCAATCCAATATTTTACTTTCAGCACCGTGAGGACCGCACAGCATGGTAATGAAATTTCCCTGTAAGTAGACCACGGGGATCTATACCAGAGAGATACATCTCTTTAAAAAGCTCAGGGAAATCAGACAGCGTGCTGCACAATCTGGACAGTAACTGGCTTTCCAGCACCACCCTAACTGTTTTATCTGTTCAGGGATGAGATCTACCAGATAAACCAGCATTTCAATGCTGGCTTATTTAATTTTTTTTTTTTCGGTAGTAATTACTATTGGGTAATTATTTCCCATTTGGAAAGGTTTGACAGCCTCAGAAAAGACATTAATTTCTGAAACAAAACAAGCTTGTTGAGATACAGCTGCTACATTGAATATTTCTTATCACATAATACAACCATGACCTAGGTTAAAAAAACTATTTTAAACTGCCCCTTATTAAAACTACTGGATATTATTTATAATCTTTTCAAGATGCAATTTAGCCTCTTTCAGCAGCAACTGGAATTTCTTCAAAGCCCACTTGCTACTTGCAGCAGGCGTTTTGTCACGTTGAGAAGTCTTCTGCCTCCCTAAATCACCCGCCTTGCTCTTATGTATTTATAATATGCCTCTAACCATGGCACCTAGTCTCCATCACCGAGGCTTTCCTCACTCAGAAAGTTTATTTCAATACTTGAGGCCTTCTGTCTTTCTTATGATAGGTTTATTATAAAAATATATTATATAAAAATGTATAAATGCATACTAGTTGCAACTCATATATTTCAATTATTACAAATGAAACTACTTTTGTAACAAAAATATCACGAGTGTAAAATTCTCACATTGTAACAGGCATCTAGCTTCTTAAAAGTATATTATATGTATTGCATTCATTCCCACTTGGTTGTATTATGGATCGTAAATTCAGCTTCCCCCACCTTTTTTTTTTTTAAGTGTTCGTGTTTTAACTGAAAATGGCTGGTTACAGCACATTTATTCAAAGCATATAGAAATCGGAATAAATGACTTTTTTTCATTTTTTTTTTTACAATCTATTGTTAACTTTTGCAGGTTATATGTTTGCTAAACATCTAACAAGTTCAAGCTAACACTTATGATCATTAAACAGAAATTACAATGTGACATGGACGCAGAAACTGCTGAAAATAGGAAAGCAAAAGAAACAGAACGCATTTTAACAGTACCACATTTCAACTATGGAGGTATAGAAAAAGCATACAGACTCTAAAACCCTAATTTCAGGAGCAGTAGAACTGGTAGAAATACATCCTGGAATATGTCTTTTACCTCACTACATCATTTGGTTTTGGTTTATAGAATCTGCAAATACAGGAAACACATTTGTTTATAAATATAATTTCTTAGAAGACAGATAATTTGATCATTATCACCTATTACTGTTGTATTTACCCAGAAAAACAAAAGAAAATGCTAGCATTCTTTCCTGACAGATGTCCTTTTTATTCTACTGACAGGGGCCTCTGCCCATAGGACTACAGTGCAGTAAGTTACAAATGCCTGCTTCAGCTAAACTGTGGCTCATGGAGAAGAATATTAGTAAATACCCCACCTGTTAAGCCCAGCCTGTGTCAAGGGGAATACAATGATTTATTTCTTCAATCTGTGATCATTTCATGACAAATATCAGACTCAGTAAATTATCAGTACAGATTTCAATTTGGTATGAAGGGTAAAGTCCAGAATATAGAACTTTTCTGCCACATTCCTCAGTCATTTTATCATTTATAAAATAAGGTCACATCTTTTGCCATATCCTGTTATTTTTTAACGTGATGCCATGAAAGGAAACATCATATGAAAAAAAAAACACCACCTCTAACTCAGAAAAAGTTTTTGTGTCTACAACTCAAACTCCTCTATCTATTGTCAGGCCAACAACAGACCTTTTTGATGACCTTGGCCTTGCTTGGTAACACTTATAAGAAGATAAAGGCTTCATCTACACTAGGAAAAACATTCTCTGGCATCAGACCACCTGGTACAGCTTTTGCATCTCTGTTTCCTTGGGGTTTGACTCCATCAGCAAAAGGAGTTCAAGGAGTACTGCAGCCCACACTGTGCTGTGTTTGGCTTTAATCTCTTTGGCCCCATTTGCTGCTTTGATACCCATCCTGGAAAAAAGGGGTTTGTTTTTGCTGTTCAGAACACACAAAATAAAAATCTTAACACAGTTTGCCAGAAAGGTATTTTGTAAACACAATGCTCAGTCAATACTGTGTGCTGTGGGTATAGGATGGGACCTAGGAAGATATTTTAGGTTGCAAGGTTTGCCAAGACAGTGTGGGAAGACCATGTAAACAAAGGTACCAAAGCTTTACACTTGAAAATGAGTTTTCCCTGGAGTGAGCTACCTCCAAAACCCCACCCAGGTTGGATTTGAAAAGGACCTGGTTGGTGTGTTCCAAAAGAAAGCCTGTGAGTAAACTCTCCGGTATATACCGTGTATGTTGAGCCAACAGACTCCCAACAGCCTGATTTGACTAAAAGTGCAGGTAATACTCTGACAGTTCTTGGCTTTAAATTGCAAGTGGTCGACCTACTGAGTCTTTCTACATGCTTACACATGACTGTAGTCTGTACCTGAAAAAATTCAGGGTACCACTTTTCCCCAGCTTCTTATCACCACTCAGTAATAGCAAGGAGCAGCACTAAGTGGTCATTCCTATCCTTTGGCTGAACTTATCTCCTTGGTTTGTTGCCTCCTTTGCAATGATAATTTAACAATAGCCAAAGATAAGTGCTACAGAACCAGTGCTCCTCTTGTATCCCTTTCCAGTGGTCTGTGAAAAGGAAGCATTGCAGCACATCCCATCTCATCAGTGCAGTGTAAAATATAACGGATCAATGTTTGAAGGCCCTTTTTATGTTTTTGGATGGACATTAATTTTAATACCATTCTTTGTGCAAATGGACCTTCCAATGCAGACAAAGAAACAGAAGAAGGAATGAAACTGAAAGGACATGAAATTGAAATGAACAGGCCGTGTGCCATACCCCAAGGGCTTTTGGCTCAGTGCTACAAGCATCTTCCAAGAAGATTAAACGTCAAGCATTAAATCTGGTCTCCCACTCTGCCACGCTAAACCTCTATGAAATCTGTTACTGAGTTCCAGAGGGGGGAAATTTACTACCAAGCTTTCTGAATCACCTTTGTATTCCTTGTATTTTCAGGTTGCCTGGGAACCTGTTGAACTTCTGGCATCAATTAGAGAAAGCTTAAAGCTACTCTAATTCATATTCTGCCTGCAAGCATTCCTTATGAGCCATCCACCTGTCCAGAAGAGCTGGAAAATGAACCATTCTGGATCTGCCTCTAAGCCCAGTATACCTCGTAAGTGAGGAGTGTTTCTAAAGGCTAGTTTACCCTTTTATGACCTCTTTATATTGCCAAAGTGATGTAATTTGGAAGAGTCCAATGGAAAGTTAACTCTTCAATGTGCATATTAAACTGTTGAATGCAGAAAGGCACCACGCCACAGTCCATGATGGATTTACCTGTCACTAAGGCCTGAGGAATTTCTCCTCTCACTAAGCGGCATTACAGTGAATTTTTCTAGCTATATAACTAAAATGAGACTTTACAATATATGCTGCCCAGTTACAGTAATTTAGTGAACACACCTGTTTAAGAGAAAGAAAGAGGAAAGGTGGGTGATTTGTGTAGAAAGGGGCATCGTCTGAGAAATCACTTTAAAAGGATGATTATGGCCATGATATGTGTAGAGGCATAATGAAAGAAATTGACTTATATGGCCAGTTACAATGTATTTCACATAATGGAGAAAAAGCTGAGCCAATGAACAATTTCATATCACCGTTATTGCAAAATGATTACAGTCCCCTTTATCACAGCTGTACAATATGCTGACTGAACAGGAAAACATGCACTACACACAGCCTACTGATTTCTGCCACCGTATAAGTAAATGTCAGACTTGTTCCATGTATTCAGTGATTTTCTTAATGAAAACGTCAGCATAACGCTGGCATTTTCCTCCTTTCATTTAATTCCTGCACACTCCTCTTTCATCCACTAGTTGACCTTTGCATGCACTTGGTAACTTGCCCAGGGTGTCGTCACGCCTTCACTGCTCCTCTCTAATGATGGTCTTTCACTGCCAAATTCAAACAGGATACTTGGGAAGGAATTGCAGGGCCCTGTTCACAGCACAATGATGAAAATCTGAACCCTTCACTACTTAAGGTGACTTTTTACTTCTCTGAAGAGATTATCGATGATTGTTTACCAGAATTAACCTGTTGAAATAGGATCCTGTTACAGTGCTCTAGGACTCAAGAGAAGGAGTCTCTAAAGGAACGACTCTTGCACCAGCAGCACAGGAATACCAGGAACTAGTAATTGCTGAAAGAGTCAGATGGTTAATGGAATGTGTTTTCTCAGCACAAAAGGAAAAGGATAACACAATTAGAATGAGAAGAACTTCACACAAGACAATGACAAAAAGGAGCAAGGTGTATTCTATAGAATAGGAACAATTATATAAAATCAGGCCACATTTATTGTATTATGTTGCAGAGAAAATACTGTTGACCCAGTAGTTGCCCTGAAAGATCAACACTTCATCTGGGTATCTATTATTTCAAGTAGAAACACAAAGAAATCATCGTCCAAGTTGCTGAAATTGAAAGAAAGATAAAAGTCCTTTTTAAAAACACAAATCCTGATTGTGCACCATTTTTCCTGGTGGTCTGAGCAGATTTGTCTCCATTGTACTCATTAGCAGCTTCTTGCATATGTTAGTCAGCCACTGACTGACAGCAGAGCCAGCAGGCAAGGGCAAGGTACACGATAAATTCTGGAGGGACTTGAAGAAGGAAGTAGTAAAAGTTGAGAGAATGCACAGTAGCAGTTACTTTAAAAGGAGACTAAGTCCAAAACTTCCTTCCTGAGCAATGCTATTCAGAGTTTTTTTTCTCTCTTTCCAGGGCCTCTATACTCTTGAAGACTAACTTTCCACCACAGAAGCTCCTGCTCCTGCCTTCTGAGCCTCTGGGAAAGAAGAGACCAGATGCAATTACCTTTTCTACATGATCCTCCCATTGCTTTATGATATTCTTGTACTTTGCCTGTGGGTTGAGAAAAGAACAAGCTAACTGCAAGAACAAGTAGTTCCTGGCTAGTGGGTTTCCCAAGGTTCAACAAAAGCCAGACCTGTCTGGACTACACAAGTTCAGTTGCCTTTGCTGATACTGTGCTATGTCAATATGTTGGTTTATCCCTCACAAACATCATTTACTACATACAGAAACACAAGGAATTCCTGTCTCAGGCATAAAGAAATGAAACTATAACTGCAAGTAGCAGTTAACTAAACCAAAGATGACCCATTTGGGGAAAGGAATGATCAGCTATTAAATCCTTTTCTATAAAGCATAGCAAAACATATCTCATAAAAACAAGTAGGTTACGAATTTGATGGGTTTTCTGCTATGCCATGAGTCTCTTCCTGTTAGTCAGGTCTCTACCTGTAATACCTATAGTCAGTTTTTCCTCTTGAAAACATGGATCAAAAGAAGTTGAAATGAGGCATACAGCAAGGTGTATAAGTAGGCTAAAGTAGTTAAAACTTCAGCTAAATATTTCTCACTTTTATCAGTTCACTGCATGCTGAGAAAAATAACTTACAAAAGAAGGAAAAGTATTTCTCATGCCATCGGAGAATGCTCACAGCCTGAAGAAAACAGAGGGCAAAAGGATCAGAATTTGGGAAATGACTCTGGTGGGCTCCTCTCTGCCATGACATTGGCACACAGGCACCTCAGCATCTCTGAAGTTTGGAACACCAACAACTTCTTTAACCAACTTTAGACACCTGTGATTGAGATTTTTGGCCATGCGCTCTATACAGAAGCATAATCGAATGACAAAGTTCTGCAGTAATAAATGACTCCTTGTAATGGTGAGTGCTACAGAGCAGATTGCTTATTTCTAGGAGTGAAAGATATAGTACTCTTTCAAGGATAATCTGATAATAGATCACAAGGAATTTCAATGCCACAAAAGACTAAGCAGAGCCTTGGGATTTCACGAGAAGAGGGACGTAACTAACCTACAAAATCTACGGATGAAGGAGATTCAGTGCAAGCTGATATACTTAGTTATACAGCCTTCTCTTGTCTCACTGCATGTTAAGGAACTGAAATGTTCTCCATAATGGGCCATAAAGCCTGTGTTTTCCGCTCCAGCAAAAGCCAACAGGTTTTACTTTGTAGGAAAGAAATCTGTACAAGCGCTCTCAGACTATGAAAACAAACTATTTCTTTCAATGAAACAAAATCAGTGCAGTAATACAAATTTCCTATGTCCTACACAAGAAAACATTCTTTATCAAACCCTGCAAAAACAACCTGAAACAGATAATCTGGTTGTAGCATACCCTCCAAGACTATCAGTTTTACACCAACTGCTATTTTGTTAGATAGTTTTTGTTTGTTTGGAGGGGCAGGCTGTGCTGTTGTGGTAGCAAATTTTACAGACTGGGAACTTTTTATATGAAATATTGCCCCTCTTTATATTGGTAAAAATGAGTTAATGGCAACCAAGATAACACTGGGGTAAATATTTTTTTGATGAAAGACAAAAGGTGCAGGTCCTAGAATCACTGGGAAGAGAGAATTTGAGCTAGCTTTCTGCATCCTCCTGAAGAGGAAAATGCATAAGCAGCTGATTTTAATTAGGAGAACAAATAAAGAGAATAAACCCCTACTAGATATACAGAAAATTCTTTTCACAAGTCCTATTTCCATTGGAAGTTTTCAAAGGAAAAGAGTTGAACACCCTGCAGAATCTGGGGCCATTATTTCATAATGACCAAGGGAAAAGCAGGAAGCTCAAATTATTGTAAGACCATAAATATCACCAATCAGGCCCAGACGGCCTTTTTTTTTTGTTAGAATATGTGTTGTCAATAGATTAAATCTACATCCTATTCCATCCAAAACAAGCAAGTTTGCTCCACACTTTCAGCAATTTTATTTTTTTTTTTCATTTGCACATTTACCTAAGTCCATAACCTCAACTTGACGGATGAGCTTTTTAAAACTGCATAGTTGTCCCTGCCAGCCACGAAATGCATAAGTAACAGAGTTTTTCAAGATTGAGTTGAATATTATCAAACTTTTGTACAGGCAGACAGAAAGTTTTTTGTGGGATATTACCCAGGAGCCTTCTCTAATTGTCACTCCTGCCTCTGCCTGAAAAGTAGATAACAGCTGGGTTATGTCTTGAATTCAAACTTGCTCCTTCCCATCTATTTATTATCCTGTGACATAGTTCATCAAAACTAGCTGTAAGTGTTTTGTTATGGCAAAAATGGAAAAAATAATTTTATCTTTTTTTTTTTCTTTTTCACCCAGTTAAAGATACAAATAGTTCAGAGTTTTACATGCTTCCCCTCCTCTCCTCCTCTTTCCTGATCCTGTATACTTTACATGATTTTATAGACTAAGAGATAATGTACAATTTGAAGAATTTTAATGACTGAGAAATTGTTGAAATAGCTGTTTCTACTGGAACACATTATTGAGGTTTGCCTATGATATTTTTTCACTACACTAATTGTTAATCTAACAGCTTGCTTGTTAAATAGCTCATTCTGTTTTGTAATGCTTAGAACTCCAAATTCTCTTTTCAGACGTTATTCTAGAATTACCTACGAGCAATCCTGTAAAGTTTCAAACATAAATCTCATTACCATTTAAAGTAGATAACCTTAGGTAGTTAGAAGAAGTGACTCTATGACATAAGTCAAGTAATTTTAGTAAAGATTAGGGAAAGAGAATTTTTTAAGTACTATAATTTCCATGAAAATTCCCCATGTTTGAAGGAGATATTGTACGTGACTGAGATCTGCACTTCACACAATCTTCCCCACTTGCTTAAGAGGTTGCACTTTATTCATTTATGATAATAGGCCACTTTATAAAAAGAGTCTTATTATTCTGAGTGAGTCATTTTGAAGGAGAGCATTCCAATGACCTAACAAACCATGAGTTCAGAATTTGAAAATCAGAGAAGAAAATATATTAGAAAATATTTCTTCTTAACCAAAAGAAAAGTCTGAAGTACTACTTTGAGAACTTTGATTACTAAGTTCTCAGCTTCATGGCTAACTCTGAGCCCAAACAGCCTGACTGACAACTCATGTACTTAATGTTAAAATAGCACTGAAGTGCTTTAAACCAGGATCTAAATATTTCATACAGATATGATCAGAAGCATGTGTTCGTCTTGGACAGGGAATCACATTCCATTTACATACCTCCTTGTCTTTGAGTATATGGTCTGAAGTTCAGAGCCTTAAAAATGCATTTATTTCAAAGGGTGCTGGATCTGGTATTAATGAATAACTCTAGCTGCAGTAATATGCTTTTTGAAAATATTTAATTGAGCTCTGAAAAACTCCATGGGATACCAAAGCAATTTTTAGTACAGTTTGACTAAATTCAATGGCAAAACTTTATAACAGTGGTGGATCAAGCCCTAACAGAGCTGAAACCAGAAGACTTGTCGGCATAACCCTTACTGCAAGAAACCAAGCACCAGGGTGTATCCACATTGTTTCTGCAGAAACAATATTTTCATTCAATGCCACCCAGAGGAACCCAGCCAAACTCAAAGTTACCCATGGGAATCTCATGAGTTTTAACAAGACCAAGTGCAAGGTGCTGCACATGGATCAGGGCAACCACCAATATCAATCCAGGCTGGGGGATGAACAGATCATGAGCAGCCCTGCTGAGAAGGACTTGCGGGTGCTGGTGGGTGAGAGGCTGGACATGGCCTGGCAATGTGCACTTGCAGCCCAGAAACCAAACGTGTCCTGGGCTGCATCCAAAGCAGGGTGGGCAGCAGGTGGAGGGAGGTGATTCTGCCCCCTCTACTCCCCTCTGGTGAGACCCCCCCTGCAGTGCTGCATCCAGCTCTGGGGTCCCAGCACAGGAAGGACACGGACCTGTTGGAGGAGGGTGACCAAGTTATTAGAGGGATGGAGCACCTCTCTTACTAGGAAAGGCTGAGAGAATTCGGAGTTTTCAGCCTGGAAAAGAGAAGGTTTTGGGGACACCAAATTGCGGCCTTCCAGTATGAAGGGAGCCAACAAGAAAGCTGGAGAGAGACTATTTAGAGGGGCATGTAGTGACAGGACGAAGGGGAGTGGCTTCAAACTGAAAGCAAACAGGTTTAGGAAGAAACTCTTTCCTGTGAGGGTGGTAAGGCACTGGAACAGGTTTCCCAGAGAAGCTGCGGATGCCCCATCCCTAGAAGTGTTTAAGGCCAGGTTGGATGAAGCTCTGAGCAACCTGGGATAGTGGAAGGTGTCCTTGCCCACTGCAGGCAGGTTGGAAACAGATGATCTTTAAGGTCCCTTCCAACCCGAGCCATTCTATGATTCTATGATTCCAGACCTGGGGCTGATGATGAACACAGTCAGTGAATTTGCTGCCTTGGAAGCAAATAAAGGCAATAAGCAACACTGTCACACTACTGAAAGTTTTCAAAGTTAATTGAATCAGCGAATAAAAATGTTTTCCCTCTGTAATAAATCTCATCATATCAACCTCTCTATGGCAGGCGCTTCCTTATGATATGCAAATTTCAATTATTTATTTAGAATTTATTCATCATTTTCATGTGCACTCCATTTTCTGTTTAAAAAATTTGAGAATTGCATTAAACACTCAGCTCTCTTTTGGAAGCTGTTATTAGCAACATTTTATGCCAACATAATAATGGAGTTTTTCAAATATTCAGACTACAAATATACTTTGAAGGTGAAGAGAAGGTTTCACTCAAACTTCATTTCAATATGTTATGCTGACTTCTTTACAATGTGGAACATGGAAAGAGATGAAGGTTTAAGTATATTGTACCTATTTTGCCACAACACGAGAGAATAATCTTCAGGATATAACCATCATATATTTCCATATCAAAGTTCAGTTCAGTCCAGTCTCAATGAGCTCATGCTGGATTTCCAAGTGTAAAAACAGCAACATCTATTGAGGGAGAAATACAGACCACTGACAAAAATGTACTAGTGATCCACTGATGCTATGAATCCCTGCCTCAAGCAGTGTTGTTAAACATTCTGGAGAATAGCTAGATGACCTCATTCAAGGTGAAAAAAAACCAGGAAGCACCAAAACCAGATGTCGTCTAGTGTAACTCTTTCACAGAGTACTGAGTTTCTCACTGTTTCTTGTAAGACATGAAGAACATGGTAAAAAAAGTCATACATAAGCCACACAATAAGATTACAAGTTAAAGAGATACGGAGTTGTTTTTACTCCGTGAGTAGCTTCCCCTCCATCATAGTTACTGTGAATACAGAACAATAAGATGAGTCCACAACTTTTCCCATGGATAATTACTATTTGAATTCGTGCAAAGCATGTTCTCTCTTGCGATTCTAATCATGTAATCTTACTAAGAACTAAAGCACTTTCATGATGATGGCCATCTCTCAGGACGGCAAAACTCAACCCATGAATTTCTGTTCTTTTTCCTTTTTATTGTTTTCGCAGAAAATCTTATAGAATAATACATTTCTTCAGTGCAGATGAGACTGTCACTAACAGTGATTTCCAAAGAAACATGAACATTAAATAAATTCTTCATGCTTGTTTCCTGGCTTTTTTTGGGGGATTCACACGGAAAAATTAAATTCACATGAAAGAAATAACTGACATATCACGGGGTCAAAGAACTGATCAGTAAAGCATACAGTATCATCAGCAGAAAAAACAAGGATTAGTAATTAAAGAAGATAAATCATATGCCTCGTCAAAACGAGGCAGTTATCAGAGGGGGGGGCCATTTTTGATAGCATTAAAAAGACATACACAAAGCCTGTATATACAGTCTGTTGGATAAAGCACCTTCAGGTATCAGAGGAAGTTCGATCATAGACAGCTAAATGATGAATCCTAAACTGTGATATAAGGATACATCAGAAAAACATACTTGAAGGTCCATACCCTAGACTCCTAAACAGGAGCAGTGTAACTCTAGAAAATCCATTTGTCTCAGTTTAATGAGACAGAAGTGTTTTGCTAAGGAGGATGAGTTATAAGGAAGACCAAAACTCCTCCCTCTAAGCAACTGTAAATCCAAAATTAAGAGGCTCCAATTGAGAAAGTGTGGAGAAAGGGAAAATAACAGCCCTTTATTAAAGGATATATGTGTATTGGCAGAACAACAAAAGAACACAAAACAAAACCCTAAACGAACAATAATCCTATACCCAAAAAATCCCTTTTCAATAAAGCATAACCAGTTCAGTTTTTGTTTTCTGGTGCAATTCTCACCACAGTCAGTAGGGGGCACTGTTGGAGGTGCAGAGCCTGCAGTGCTCGGGGTTGGCCGACAGGAGGCGCTGTTGGGCTCTGGCGGTCATGACATGGAGGCCCCGGGTGTGCTGGGGGAGCTGAAATGGAGCCCTTCCCTCCCCCTCAACAGGAAGGGGAAAAAAAAGAAGAAGAAAGGGTTCTTCCCAAAGGGGACTCACGTTGTCTCCTGCCGGCTGTATGACTTCCCCTTCCTTCGGGGATGAGCACAAAAACCGCTACCAAAAACACGGGAGCAGGGGAGGGATAAACAGAGGTGTCTCTCTCTCTTCCCAAATAGTTCCTCTCCAATGAAGTCCAAGCAGGTCTGCCCGGGAAGGGAAGGAGGGACAGAAACAGGGTGCCAGCAAGCCGGGGCCAGAGGAGAAAAAAAAACAACCACACCAGCCAGGCTAAGAACAAAGCAGCCTCCCCACTTTTCCAACCCACACCTTCCCTCGGTTCCTGCAACCACGAACTGTGCCTGGTTCACCCCTCTCTGGAAGAGGGAAAAAAAAAACCAAAACAAACAAAAAAAACCAAGGAAAAGAGTCTCCTAGCCCCTCCCCAGGCCATCAGCCTGGAACGTCAATCTATTGACCAGTTCTTTTGTGTCAGTCAAATACCCAAGGCAAAACCAGCCTGCCCATTCAAACATCTCCCCACACAGTGGGGTGGGAGAAGGGAAAATTCCGTGTTTAGTTTTTTAGAACAAGTGAACCCATGACACCATTAGACAAATAGAAGAGATACAGAGAGTATATAGGCTTCAGTAGCCCCTGATCCCACCTCTCTGGCTGTGCCTCATGTGATAGGCGTGGGATAAATAGGTAATTGGAGAAAAGGAAAGAGCCTGGTAAGGATACGAAACAGCTTCTGAAGTTGTTAACATGGATTCTTACCTTCAGCATATCCTGTTAATTGGATGTAATTGCTCTATGTTCTCTGGATTCCATTCTGAACTCTTCTTTGTACAAGGAAACAAAGACAACTTGTAGATTTTTGACATAATGAAAGGTTTTGGGGATGGTTACTACCACGTTTAATGCCATGCTGCTTAAATTCCTTTTGGATATGTGTGTCCCTTGGCAATACACAGGTAATCAAACAGGAACTATGCTTCAGGGGCAATTATGATGCTGAAATTCTTCCCAGGATCTAGCTCTAACAAACTATTGCGAGAAAAACAAAAATGTTCAAATCTAACTGCTGTGTTCCGCAAGCGTGTTAATTGGTACATAGTGTTGGCAGGTACCTCTTTCTTAATGGATGGAAGCTAAGAGGAATTTTTGATTGTTACTAGAAAGACATTCTGGCAACACTGGCCACAACTCCTGTGAAAAGTCTCGTAAACTGTTTATGAATACAATCCCTATCTCAATTTGGCAAAGACAACAACAAACTCAGGATTGTAGTTTAGGCTTTTAATATCTCTTTCCCTGCAGATGAAAGTGCTGTCTGTGATTATTGCCTTTGTAGAGGAAGGAAAGTGATCGGTTCTGTCTCCTTGTGCGGCTTTGAGGTCTGCCTGCTCCCTTTCCAAACTAATCCCATAAAATAAAAAGCGCTCTGGAAAGCATGACTCCTACGAGAGAGGCATACTCTGACTTCGAGAGAGAAAAAGGGTCTTCATTAGGATGACAAATGACTGACCATAATTAATCAATCAATTAATTGTCTTTACAATAAAACCCAGTCTCAGAAGTAGTGGCCTTAAATACACCGTCACCTGCAGTTTATCTGATCGTTCTGCATCAAAATCCACAGTCAGCAGTTATTTATTGCGCAAAGTTCGAAATTGGATCTTCTATTTCTGAATTAATTTGGATCCTAAGTACTTTGCATTTGTATTGCCACCCAAAGGGTTCTTGTAAAAATCATGTTTAAAAAAGGGATATGCAATATTTACATTAGGAACATGCTTGACTTTCTATGATATTAAAAAAGCTTAGTGAAAGGGAACAATGCTCATCATCTAAATGTCTGGTCTAGAAAAATTACTCCTGGGGTAATTTTAGGATGCTGCTCTCCCTGGATTCAATTTATGTTCTGCATCTACAATAAAGGGCAAATGTCTCTGCAGTTCCCTGCTGAAATCAGTGTTGGGCTTGTACTGACTTCTCAGTCTCACAGCTTGGAAGAATGCCATTACAAAGAAGCACAGAAAAGGGAAATGAGCCACCGCAGAGAAAGTCAAGAGTGAAGATGCACTTCAAATCAGTTTTGGCATGAAGTTGAGCTCTTGTTATGTCTGGTAGGAATGGATTTTAACAGATAGGAAAGAATAACCTTAGGGCTACTATTCTCCCAATCACACAGATTTTTTTTTTAATCTTTCTTTTTTTTTTTACTTTGCTGAAAAGTGAAATGTTATAGATTTTTAAAAAATATTTATTTTAATGGTGCTAAATGTTTAAAAAAAAATCTCAGAAAAGTGGCTCTCTCTTGGAAAAAGATGTTATTTAAACAGATTATTAAAGCGGGACTTCGCTATTCTAACTGTTATATTTTAAGTGCTTTCCCAAAGATGATGGAAGAGACAAAAGAAGTGTCAGTCTGGTGAGGTATTAGAAAGAACTTTCAAATGGTATTTGACAACATATCAAATAAGGGCACAATTCAGTAAGGTATCACAATTCAAATATTCAGTAGTATTTAGAAGACTACACCATTTTAAACCTCACTAAAATATGTATTCCTAAGTGCTATCCTAATGCACAGAACACAAACTGAGGAATAAGATTTCAGAATAGCTGAGAAATCACAAGAATTGCTCATAACCACTCCAAGGCTTTTACACAACTAACTGAAATGTAGGTCATAAGTCTCAAAAAAAAGAAAAAATTCAGTTTCAAATCCTTACCGTAAACCCATCACTACAGTTACACACATCAGCATTTCTGAGCTCAGCTTGCAGCAGCAAACAGAGTTGGGCACTGTTGGGAACAAGAGAATGCGAAGTTTGTTGCTACAAATGTTTTGATTATTGTTCAATATCCGGGTCTACAGTGTGATTTAGAGCAGCTCCGTGGTTGGTGTGTGTTTGGGGTCTGTTATCTTTTGGGCAAGCATGACGAGATAAGATCTTAACCACTACATTCAAAACATGCACAAGTTCGTTTACACTGCCTACAGTGCTGTATTGATTCCTATCTCTTTCTGGGTTATTTCACTAACAAAAGGGTCACAGCAAATGTACACAAACCCAATAAGCCTACAGACATTAATTCCCTCCTGCACCCCAAAGTCTTTATATAGCAAAATTGTCTGTGGTTGGCTGTGGCTTAGGTACGTTGCCAAAAGAGTTTTCATGGACTTGCCATTTATTCACATTGCAACATTCTCAAATTCACTTCATCTATTTTTAGGGACGGATAATAAACATTTATGTGATCAAAATAAATAATACAGGACCACTGAAACATCTCAAAGGCTTTGCTATTCAGAGTGGCATCAGCTCCTGCCAAGGAAGTACACTCAGCACTAGCCACACTTCAGTTTTCAGACATTTATTTTTGACATAATGAAAATGCCTTCCCTCGGAGTACATGGCCTCTCTTCCTCTCTTACGTCAGAGTCTACAAGCCATAGAGGGTAAAAGATGTATGAGCCAGTTCAGACTGAGAGAGCCAGCAACTTAGTCAGTGTGTTTCTTTTTTTAGTATTTAATATCTTTCCTGACTGCAGCAGATTTAGTGTGCTTGGAAGTTAACACTTGGAATATTTGGACTACCACTGTTTGAGGGACAGTGACCGCTGAGACAGGACAGCGAGTGAGAATTCTTGCTTGTTCTACATTTAAACACATTGCTAAAGAGAGAGGGTAAATACTTATTTTAAAGAACTCCACGCATCAGGCAGTGCCACTGTGAATCACACATTGCTGCTTACTAGACATGTCTCTGTAACTGCAGCTGCTCACATTCTTTTGTGTATGCTTACAGCATGCAGACTGAAAGTCCTGAAATGAAGAGGAAAGGGAAAAAAAAAAATGGATTACGGATGATCTGACCGGATTCAGACTGAAGGGTCTGAGGCAGCAGCTGCTTAAATCTTCGGAAGAGGTTATCTAACTAAACCTGAGGGATTAATACATTACTCTATTCCTAGACAACCTATTACCAAAGGCATTAACTAGGAGTTTGTAATATAGGTAAAAGCATTCACCACTTCTGCTTCAGCATCCTAAAATTGCAGCCAAGCATCATTAGAGAGCATACTGACATCAGATCAGTCCTTTCTAAAGATCTATACAGAACTGCATTGTTGCCTTCAAATCAGCAGTTTTAGGCCAAATTCTGTGAATCCCAGTGACCTTGTCTTTTATCAAATAAAATGTGAAGCACTGGTGACTTGAATGGAAACTTTAGCCAAGCTCAACAATAGTTTAAGCATTCCATGCTGGGATATGCAAAAGAACAAGGCTATTCTGTAAAAGTACAAGCAGCTATGTAGTAGATTAAATTGTCTGTACCAGCATCTCTGAAATTCAATCCTTTCTTAAATCATTTCAAAGGCAGATGGACAATGTTATGCCAAGTCTGCAATTTGGTGGTGATGAAATTGCCTCATGAATGTGAAGTTAGATGACTACTTAGAATTTCATATATTTGTGAGAGAACAGAGGAAGAATTATCTAGGTCTTCTAAACTGCAAGAAAAGAGAGGAAATTGGCTACATGCTGAAGTATCGGCAAAAGGACAAGTTGAATCTGTTTATAAGAATGCT
This sequence comes from Oxyruncus cristatus, assembly GCA_013399855.1. Taxonomy (NCBI): domain Eukaryota; kingdom Metazoa; phylum Chordata; class Aves; order Passeriformes; family Cotingidae; genus Oxyruncus; species Oxyruncus cristatus. Next base: position 1,200,848 of record VXAY01001848.1, read on the forward strand.
GGGAGAAGATTAAGTGCCTTACAATTTCAAATCAAAGGCCTGCTGGTGGAGAAAAGATGGAGAGAAAAAAAAAGAAATCTGCAAATACAGTTACACTTTGCTTCTGATATGAGATAGAAAGGAGGAACAGAGAAATTAAGAGAGGCAGAGGAATGGAAGGAATTTTTATACAGGTAAGGATTTCTGAGCTCAAACTTACGAAAAATAGGAGATACTGAGAAAAAAAATAAATATGGTAAATACTCACATCTGAAAGAACAACCTGGCATATAAAAAACTTCTACAGATTATTTAGTTTTGTGTGGTAGCAAGGATATTTAAATACTTAGTGGTTATATTCTGTTTTGATGCGTTTGTTAGAATACCTGCAGTATAAGTTGTGCAAACTGCCTGCAGTTCACTTTGCCATAGTACACTTGAGTTTTTCTCTGTGTTATATTTAAAGGGGAGGTCTTAAAACCAATTCTCCTATACTTGGTTTTATTTTGTATAGACAGTACCTGTGCAAAAGATGGCAATACTGGTAGATAACATCCAGCTAAAAAGTACTTCTATCTATATAGTGATACAAAAATATTGTTACTCTTGATAAGCTATACCAGGTAATTTTCTAGAGGGAGACAGGAAAGGAAGGACATCCCTACTCATCTTCTTGTTTGGAACATCAACATCCCTACAGTTACTAAACATTAATAAGAGCACACAATAGTGGCAGATCTATTCTGAAGTAAGGGATGAAAAGGAAAGCCTAAAGACTATTTGTAAAAGGACTCAAACTTCTGATATAGGTGTGATTTTGGATACCTGACTTCAGCTACGTGATCCAAGCAGTTTCTGTTCATTTTCTCCTTGAAAAATAAGGCTTTCCAAACACTGAAGGCCTGGTTTTAATCTGAAACTTTATTTCTGCATTTACTTGTTTCCACTTTGCCCTGCTTAAATGCCAGCAGCATGAGAAAAATGGACAGGACAATGTTTATGTTTTTAGGTTCTCATCCTGGTGTGTCTCAGGGCATGTTCATACACCTGCTCATGGCATGCTTAACCCACAGGTTTAACCCACTGCCTCTCTAAAAGTCACTTAGTGGTTTAGTTGACACTCATCTTGTGTAATTGCCTCATGCAGAGACATTGCATGTTCAGATCCACCCGAGCCTAATTGTAAGGAATTCAGCCCCTACATTCCCTGTGCAATGCCTTAGCCAGAAAACAAGGCAGTCTGGATCAGAGCAGTGTAGGGTGAGTATGGCAAAACCATGATTCAGCCTGTCCTGTAATATCTGGACCTCACTACTTTCATCATCCTCGGCAGGCAGAAAGATCTCCATCTGGTATTCAGGAAACATCCGTGACATATTTTTAGAACTTATTTAAGTCCTCTCCATTTGCTTTCATCCCAAACATTCTTCCCTGCTACTTACTTTCACTTTTCCTATCCTGAAACTGGAACGATAATTTCGGATTTTGCTAGTCTCTCTTTTAATCTTTGCCTTACTTTCCCATCCTCTGACATCACTGCACAAACACACTTGTCCCACCCTCCTGCCTCTTTAACTACGATTTCTCCTCTCTAATCTCTTTATACTCAGAAGTAGCACTCTATCCTGCCTTGAACTGTCAGTTCTCCTCAATATAGCTAAGTTCATCTTGAAATCAGTCTCCTTTTGGCTTCTCCAAATCTGCACTATGATAATTTTTTTCCCAGTGTGTTTCTTCCACAGATCCCTCTAGATTTTATTGTATATAGTTCTTGGTGGGAAATCGAAAATACTTTTTATTTTGTGTCCTTCTCTCTTGCTTTTAAATTATCTGCAAATTACCTGCAAATGTAGATTTACCTACTATCTTAAAGCAACTCACAACCCTACCGGAGCATCACAAACCCACCACCTCCTTATCTCTCTGACATCTTCTTTGAGTTTGTTAGCTATTAACTCTTCAAATTCAACAAAATTAAACAGGAATCTTGATATTCACTTGCAACATTTTTTCTCTGTTTTTTTTAATCTGATCAAGCAACATTTCACTGCCATGTATATTTAGAAATACAAGACATATTCACTATCCCTTCACTTATTCAGAATGCTGCTGCAAACACTGCTCTTCTACTGCAAAGTTTTGTCCATGTCACTCCTTTCTTTTCATTCTTCTAGTACTAGGTCCCTTTTTTTGTATGAAATACAATGTATTTGTCTTTGTTTCTAATGCTCAGTATATCATAACCCCATCCTAGTAATTTCCAGTAGTTCAGCAGCAGCAACTCCAAGTGACTCCTCAGCTCAGCCTCCATATTTTAACTGCTCTACCTCTCACACGACAGAGTGAAAAATATCTCTCCATCTTTCTCCCCCCCCATTCATAAAAAATTTCCCTTATCATGAAGCCTTGGAAAACCCACCAGATAGTGATTCTTGTTAAGGCCTATGACCACGAAGTACCACGACTGTGCTTTTCTTGTGCACTGCACTTTTTTTGGCACCTGAAATCTCATTTTACTCTCAGATCAGCTGGGCAGAGGTATTCACTGGTGCATTTATGCCGTGCACAGCCGAATGCACAACTGCCACAATTTTTAGTGCTGTTTAGGGATGTTCTCATGCGGGCCCCTTGGTTGCAGCTTTATAGTTATAACTAACTACACGTCCTTCAGGGAACATTCAAGGCCCAAGGCTGGTCCTGAGACATCTCATGGGAAGCAGAGGGGGAATTTTAAGGAATTTTTATAGAGATAGAGGCCTTCACAAAGAATATAGAATCTGGAGAACTGGCACCAGTTGTACAGGACAAAAATAGAAAAGTCAACTGAAATTTTTTTTCACCCAGAGAAAAACTAGCCTCACAGGAGGGCTTCTAGCAAAAAGTCACTTTGCTTCTTCCCTTTGCTCTTCTCCCTGTCCCAGCCTTGCAAAAGTGAGTCGTTCAATAAGCAGAGGTCACATTTATGCTCACAGGTTGAAAACTGTGAAGAACCTTCTGTAGTACAGAATGTATGTCATAACCAGACAGCAAGGAGAGAGACGAGGAGCTAACAAATCTACTTCTGTTCTAGACATATGTGGGTATGTAAATGACCTTATTTTAATGGTTTTCTTCTACCCTGATGCTTCTATCAGTACCGTTCCAGATACTCCAAGCAACTACAGAATCTACCCAGTTCTTTTCAGTGCAAATTTCTTTGATTTTTTTCATCTGGATTTATGAGATCAGTATTACCTCTTGGGTTGTTCTCCATTTTGAACGAGAAGCTTAAGGTATTTTTTAATATTCTTCGTGAAACAGGATTTGCAGTAAAATGGTACATAGAAAAATAGTACAAATATCTCATGCAGAAAGCAAGCATGTTTATACTGAATTACCTGGTTTCTCTCTTTTGCAATTCTGAATATTTAGCATCATTTTGTTTAGGATTAGAGACCAGCAGAAATGACTGGTAAAGACTTTTAAGTATACTTAATCCTATTTTATACTGAAGTCTTTATTGAATTATGTATTTTAAGTTACACTCACAAGAAGTGCAGAGAAAGGCACACTGAACTGGTCTTATATAGCAGTTAAAAGCCTTCTTCAAATGCTAATCATTTATAATTAGTCTACTTCAATTAGTAATGAACAAATTGCCCTCTCCAAGAAAAGAGAATATATTCCATGCACTGATTAAAAGGGAACAGTGATCTTCAAATTCTGAAGCGGATGATTGATGTGAAGCAAAACTCTCTCACAATTTTGTTCTTTTAACTCTTTGATGAACTGATCAACAAAGAAAAGTCTCGTGAAAGTCTCAAAAACATTATTACCAATTCATATAAGGAAAAGCACATCTGTGTTCATACATTCTCACTTTAAGTGCATCCTTGCTTTAGCGCTATTTTATGCCATTTACTAAGCAGGTGTTATCTTCCCTCTTTTTCTCTCCAGGAATCAGCTCTTAATTGGCTACTTTCTAATGTTCAAAAAAAAAAAAAAAAAAAAAGAGGCAGTAGTCTCAAAAGAGCTTTGGGCAGGAATAAAGTCATCTTATTGATTTGGTACAACTTCAATCGCTAAAGATTACACAGTTTATGAGAAAATGCCTAAGATGAATTTTGATGCAAGACTTCTTCCACTTACTCAGTGTCTGTTCTACATTGTCAAAAGAGTGTTTACTGGAAGAGTGGTTTTGCTCAGTCTAAATGTATGTGTTCTCCAGGCAGTAGTGTACTTCATGCTCAAACATATACAAATCAACAGTTTTGAATCACCTACACTGAAATGGGGAAGGGACAAGGGAAAGAAAATTAGATAATTAATAAAAAGGTAAGTTTCAGCTTTCTGCTGATATGCCAGCCAGGGGATTATAGAAAACCAGTGTTCTGTTCCTTATGTTCTATTATTATTTGTTCTGCTTCCAGATGTCTGGAGTGGTCTTGTATAACTGAGGTTCTGTTCGTTGATTTTGGTGATATTTTTACTTTGTCAGGAGGACTTGTGGGATATTAAGTGAAAATATACAGGACAATGTATCTGCTACATTTTAAAAAGTACAGAAAATCCTCCTCGCTGACATGAGTGTCGAGGAGAATGCTGTGGAAGTGGCAAGGAACATATTAACAAAAAGATTGCAAATGGAAAAATGCAGACTTGACAAAATGAGATAAATTTCTTCAATGACAAATATGTCTCAAAAAGAGCAGCTGAACTAAGGAGACTGTTTCTCTAGTAAAATGGGATGTAACAGAGATTTCCAGTAGTTCATTTTAGTTTTACCTTTCACAAATTAAAGCTGCATTTAATTCTTCCCATAAGGACCCGCAGCATGGTCTCTGAAGGAGGAGGTGATATCTCCTTCCAGTCACCCTCCACAGGCATTGACTGCCCTTCACCTGAGGAGACAGATGAAGATATTGAAGAATTGCTTGGAAATTGATATAAACTTTAAATAATTCCAATATTATAACATCATTTGAAGGCATGTAGACATGTATTTAATTATAATCACTCCTCTTCCATTACATAAACATACAGCTATATCACTAATTAATTTCCTGATTAAATCTATAGATAACTTCATAAAATCATTAGCAATAGCTTCATAAATCATTTACCATGTGTCTGGAATTCAGACAGGAAACCATAGTTGCTCTAAGAGAATGGTTGATTCACCTATTAGTCTGTTTTGTCCTTAACTATCAGCTTCTTTACTAACATTTTGGTGAGCTCACAGCAACTCCATAAATGTTTTATCAGACCTGAGGAATGATCATTACTCCATAAAACATCGGTGTAAGCTTCTCTGTTTTCACACACCTTGTCTTGGTTCACTTGATAACCTGCTGCTTCTGAAAAAAACATTTATTGTGCCCAAGAACCACAAATAATTTTTTCAAAGGATTTGTTGTTCGAATGCAGATAATCTCACAACTTTATTAAGATGTTTGGATCATTATGATTAGAAGTAAATCGAATTTTTCTCTCTTTCAAGGTTTCCAGACACGCAGCAACAATAAAATGTCCATGACACCGTGTACAACACATGCAAACTAGCTATATTACAACTTACCATTTGTACTTTTATGCAGTATGCTTAGCAGAACCACTGTTTATTCAGGGATTATTTAAGAGATTAGTTAGGGTTAGCCTTTGGGTCAAGTGCCCTAATTTTCTCACACAGGGTCAGTTTTAACTTCTACCCTATACCTTATATCTGACTTTTCTGAAGGAGCAAGTTTAGGAATTTACACTATTGGAAAAACATGATAGTATGTGTTACTGTGTTACCTCCTCCACCTTTTGAAACACAACAATGAAATGAGGCAGTGAAGATATAATCTACTTAAAGAAAAAAAAATCTATATTGTTCTAAGACCAGTCTTCTCTCTGGCCTTGTGATATTGTTTTATTTGAGAGAAAATATAGTATTACCATCAGACTATTGATGGACTTCCAGAGTTGTCATCAATAGTACTAATTCTGCAGAAATGAAAAATAATTTCCCAGGAGTCATTCAATTTACCACTTATGACACACAAAGGACTCTGAAGAGTAACGAGAAAAATAGATTTGCAAAATTAAAGTTATGATAAAAACTAAATACTGTCTTTAATGAAAGGGCTTTTCATATAATAAAAACTCTCCCAGCACCAGCTTCAGAATCCAAACCTTGTTTCATTAAAAAAAAAATATGGAAAAAGGAACTCTGTGCACATGAAATACTGAGTAGAAACTAGCTTTGTATGCTTTGTGAACACCAGACAGGAAAGAGACATAGTCCAAAGAATCGGTGAAAATACACAGATTTTAAAAACCAATCTGGTTGCCTGGGAAGTCAATGAGAAACTCAGAACAGCTTTACAGCTGATCAAGGTTGTGTTGAGTAAACTACAGCTACAAAATGCTGATCTAGCAAGAAATGAAGCTGCATCTCAACCATATAAAATATAATCCATTGTTTAGGCTTTCCATAAGGATGTTCCCCTAACTTGGGAACATTTTTATGGTAAGCTTTATGGATTCTTTTTGCGGCAAAAAATCACAGAATTCCATAATACAGTTGGAAAATTTGTCTTCATATCTAAACCACAGGGACTAAACACCAAAGGAAATCCTAAGAATGCAAAACAGTGCTGGATTTTAAAGAGGGAAGAATGCAGAACTGGAAAGACAATTATTATTTCATTGTGAGTGATAATTTAGAAGTATGACTAAGACAAGTAGAGTGAAAGGAAAATGAACATACTAATGGAGAACAGGAGCTGGAAGAGCTGTTGGTACTTTTCCCTCTTCTTTCCTAACTCTTTACTCTTACTGTTGACAGCATTAAGTATTTCTAATGTTTTTGACACCATTTCTATAGTAGTAAAAAGTTAATTTCACATCTTAATGGAAGGAATTCTCAGTTTCTACAGAAACATCTTGCAGTGAGCTAACAGATATAAAAACAGGTGAGAATTATCACCATTTAGTTTAACATCCACATAAGAGCTATTTCTACAGCAGGGATAAGCACTCCTAGCACATACGTAATTTCATATTGCCAGCAGCTCATTTACGAGCCAGCTCCTAAGAGGTCAACAGAACAGCTCACAGACAGAGATGATAAACATGAAATAAAAGTTGTACAAGCAAGTGTATAAGTGATAAGGTTATTAGGATGTAATTAGACCTTAGGATGTAACGAAATTAAATGGACATTGAACACCCAGTTGCTGCAGTGTGGGGGCAGGATGCTGTGGGGTTTTTTGAGTAGGGTGAATGGATGAAGCCGAACGCAGAGGCCAACTCTCCTGAGCTGAGAGCCTGGCAGGGCCCTTCTGCCTTCACACAGAAGACATGCCAACCTTAGCAGCAACACAGATCTCCAGAGAAATTCAGAGACTTGCTCTTCTCAAAAGATGCAGAAGCTGTCTTCAAGAACTGAGCTCCTTGGAAGAATGTACTTTGTACTGCCTTTGCTCTTGTTAATAGCCTGAGATTTGGAGAATATTTCTGCTTGGATATTTCCAGTCATTTCAAGAATCAAAGTTCCTAATTTGTCTCCTACTTGTTCTTCAGCTATACCCAGCTGTGTAACAGACTAGCAAGCAGACTCTACCATAAAGGAACTGTCTGTTCTTTGCATAAACTGGGATTGATGATTCCTAATCAACCTGTATTTTGAGCTGCACACATTCAGATTCAAAAATGGAAAGCCAAGAGTGCTGACTGTGATCCCATCACACTACAATGTGCTTGTGTTCTGCCAGGATGACATTTTGTGTAGCTGTGTCTTTCTTGTCACAAGAAAAACTGAAAATGTAAAGTAAGCAAAGACACAGAGGTTTTATTCATGTTTTTGCAGCACTCGAAACTCAAATCACTCTGATTACACAGCAGTGAATTTAGGTATATTACAGAAGACATGAAGACAAATACAGCCTAAGATCAATCTTCGCAGGAGGCAGTCTTTATTTGTCCCTTAGACTTCAATGTATTCTGAAAGTTGTATGTTCTTAGGATAGATTTTGTAGCTCCAGATTCTCAAAGTAACAAGCTCTATTTCCCTGAATATTTTTTTTTCATACCTTTGTGTCATATAAGGGAATTTTCATCAGTTATTTTTCTGGTTGTTTAGTTTATCAGACGTCAACAAAGGTCCTCTCTCTATTAAAAAAAAAAAAAAGATATGGGATTTTTTTGTCTTTATGTAAATGCATAAATTAAAAATGGGTTATATATTTATGGGAAGCAAGAGTTAAATCCTCCCCACTACATATTTTAAGTCAATGTTATTAAACCCAAGATGCTAAAGAAAGTCCAAATTGCAAACCAAAGGATTTTCTCACCGAAAAAGAAAAAATTGCAGGCACCATTTCAGATTGCCTAGGATCTCAAAACGACTCTTACATCACACTGTCTCAGCCATGAACATAAGGAATGAGGCCAATCAAACTAAGTTGGAGACTCCTAGTTCTGGATGACTTGTAACTCTTAGAAAAGCTCTCCAGGGCTATGGGCAACAAGACACAACTTAGGGTAGACTTACACAGCTCTAGTTTCAGCCAGTAGTAGGGATCTGTCTGGATCCGGGCCAGCGCCACACTTGAGGCAGTGAAAAGCTCTTTGTTCTCAGTCCATTTTGGTTTGTTTTTTTTTTTCCAAATAAAGCTTGCACACACTACCCGACCTGCTTTTCTATTTATATCCCTGTTTAGACATATATTGGTAACTTTGCAGACCTTTCAGGGAGCACACACTTCGTGGCAGACACTTTGCACAGACCACAGGAAGCAAAGCTCCGTCAGCACTCCCCACGGCCTCGCTCCCTCCAACACACACACCACAGCCCTTCCACGTCCTGCTGCTGCCTTTCATTCCCATTAAAATTGAGCTGGAGAACGGATACCTCGAAGTGATGCATTTCCAACTTAAATTTTGGTCTCTTTCAGTTTAGAGGCTGCGTGCAGTGAGTGCATACTCAGACTGGCAAAGCTGAAATTGCACATGCACTGATGTTTTCATGTAGCAGCAGATCCCGCTTTGTAAAGTTACATGAACTATGAACATATTTTACCTTTGAAATCCTACAGTTTACAGGATTAGAAATAATAAAATAATAGCAAGCCCAGCAGAAATCACAGAGCTTGTGTTTGAGTTTTCTAATGGGTAGATATTTATAATTTACTAACCCCGCAATGGTAATGGGGACAACTTGCCATAGCAAAGTAAGCTCTCTGACTTTCCAGCTTAGTCTTCTGTTTGCTCAGGTAAGACAGCTGGTTTCCATTTCAAGTGACTATGTAACTCTCTCCACAGTCTGCTCAGCACAAGAAGGTTGGTCTCCAAAGTTTCTCTCCAGCTAATGGGTCCAGAGGGTCTCAGTGAGACTCATCCACACAGATACCTTGAAGACTAAAGGGTGGTGGGTTTGGAGGCTTTTTTTTGGGGTGGGTTGGGTGTCAGGAGAACACAACACATGACAGACACAATTTTATCCTATGCCTGTATGCTGTTACACAGGATAATCTGGCTTTTCACACAGATATATTAGAATCACTTTAAAAAAATAAATCACAGTGTCTTGGTGTCCATACTATTCCCCCTGTATTTTAAAAAGAAAATAAGCCTCTAGTCTTATCTAGACAATACTTCTAAGATTTCCCTCTCACCATGTCCAAACAATCAACATTCCTGTAGTAAATAATGCCTTGATATTAACTAATTCTCTAAGGTATCTTTTCATGGAGTTTTCATAGCATGGGCTGATTTATTCAATTGATGAATAGCTTTGTGTGTGCTTATTTTTAATCCTACCCATTTATCTTATGAAGAATTGCTGTTTGTAATTATTCCAGAGGCCTAATACCAATATTTTTAATGATAATAATGAATGACATGGCTTTTAGCAAGTTTTCTAATGTTTGTAAAACAATACTCTAATTAGTCCGAATAAAATATTTGCTCAGTTAATACATAAGAGCTTGATATTTTTCTTGATCTCATGTCAATACAATGAATCCAACAGGCTGAGTTTTGCCTTGAAATCCATGACCAGATAGCTCTCTTTTTAATCAGACTCTCCTACTTTCAAATCTGCAGAATACTCTTGAAGATCTCCATGTTACAAGTTAAACATTAAATACTAACAAAAAGAACTCCTATAGTATTTTACCTGCTCTATAATCTTCTCTATCCAACTGTTGTATCACATTGAGAATTTAAATTGGAAGGTCTTTGTGCCAGGGGAGGGTTTTTTCCTACCTGGTAGAACAGCATCATTGTCCATCGTTAAGGTTCCTTGTGCTAATGCACTACAAAGAATGATTATTATTTAATGAATGCCTGTAGTCTCCAGGATGGTTCACTGAGGTTATCACTGCCAGTTACATTTTCTAAGCTTATATTAAAAATTACAGTAATAGCTATTCCCTTGTTCACTAAAGAGAACAGAAGATTTTACCACTTAAGCAAAGAGGGTGCACAGATACTATCTGCATTGCAGTCTCAAGAGTTCTTAAAAATAGCAGAGAATCCATCTCTGGGTGCCCGGCCGTGAATCTTGGCCCGTGATCCAAAATTCATTTTTAGGCCCTTAAATAGGCAAAGGGGTTTATGAAAGCCTCATTGTCTAGTCACGTCACGCAAGTCACTGGCTGCCAGTGGAATCTATCAATCCCATATCACTGGAGATGGGTCATTTCTCTTTTGCCAAGCTCACAGATTATAGAGGCTATTATTTTGGTAATAGGCCTTCAGGTATTTCTATTTTGACATCTGAAGCTTTTCAAAAGACTTCTGAAGACTTTCAGGAAATACTCAAACCATTCGATCTTAAATAGCCCACCTATTGCCTTCCATTCTCCCCATCTTTCCTCTTTTCTTTTGAATCTTACAGAAAAATTTAGAGTGAGATTTACATTTTCAAATTCGTTTTGACAAGTGAGTTCTTGATTTGAGACTGTAAAGCACAATTTACTCACTTAAATTTGGCCAATCTAATCAGTTTACATTTACAATATTTTAGCTTACAAAACATTTTTTTACATTCCATGCTCCTGGGAAAATACCAAGAAAAAAAAAAGTTTATTAATTTCAACAGACTTTTTCCAAATTTTTCATTCATCTGTGCTTCGCTACCCCACATCCTTCTTCCCAGCCTACTGTAAATTTTGTTGATCATTAAGGAAATCACTATCCCTGCAATTGATATCTCTTTCACTAATCTCATAACAGAGGCTTTTCTGAACAAGCAATAGACTTTATATCAGTTTTTCTTAAAAAAGTAAACAAGGACAGAGCACATTCATTTATTGTTAGAAATTTATCTCTCTGTAGCATACAACGTACAACAAACTTTGAGCAAGAACTGTGGTCTTCTGAATATCACTGTGTACTGAAAACTGATAAAACCAGCATGAAAGTTCTTTCTGCCTATTGTAAATCATCAAGCAAATACTTCATTGTGAAAAAGCACTGGAAATTGTGCCTCAGATTTCAAAGACATTGTGTATTTGGGAGCTTTGCTTCCTTTGTTTCTTCTGTTTTGCCTTTCTCGAGTACGTATGCACAAGCAGAGAACACAAAGTATATTTAGCTTAAACAGAATGGCAACTTTAAGTTATTTCAGTTTAACCATGATGAGCTTTCAGATTATTGTGTCTATTAAATTAAATCCCACCTAAATTTTGCTTACTCTAAGTTTTGTAACTAACAGCAACTTCCCATAAAAGCTCTCAAGTGGAAATACATTTATTTTTTAGGTTATGAGAACTTCTTCCTGCCTCTCCTATTAAAGGAGAAAAAGACTGACAAGCTATAACTGTTCATCAAATTCATTGTGCTGGTAATCCCCTAAATTCCAATCTCACCGTAGTTTTTATTGGCTGAAAAACTTACTCAAGCTCTACTCATGAATTATGTATTTAGGAACCAAGGACAGGCAGTATCTTATGATCCATAATTACAAGTCTTATAGAAGAGACTCTTCCTGTATCATTCTGGTATTCTTCAGCAAGTGGTTTTGCATCTCTAGTATTAGTTTTTTATTTCCTTGGGGACTGTACATTGTTAATCAAAAATAATTCAAAATATTCTCACACCAAACTTGCTTTGACACTGCTGCAGTACTATCCCCACAAATACACTGCCATGACTTCATTAGGCTAATGAGCGTCCTTATAATTGTCCCAATAAAGGCTATATCTTCTTAACCTCGAGAGCTTGCCCAAATTTCTAACATTGCAGGTCTACAAAACTTAATATTGTGCCTAGACATAGCAGCCTGTCCACATAAGCAAAAGGTGGTAAAGAAGTGGAGAAAAGTAACAGTCCTGAAGCCCTGCAGCCTACTTAGCTCTGGAACTGCTGGAGGAATAATTTTCTGAGCGTAACTCAACACAGACAGTTAGTCAAGTATCAAGTTGGACTCACTAAGCTCTTTAGACAGTTGGTCACAAGAAATTCCTGAATTATCTGAATTATCCCCTGGGACAGCATCCCAGTCTCTGCGGGCCACATAAAAGCCTGAAAACTTCCTAACGTAGGTGTTTAGGCTCAAACCTAGGATAAACTACTGTGTGACAAAATGAAAAACTGGAAAGCTCCAGAATCTTACAGTGTTAGAGTGGGAGCTGTACATGTTGGGCATCTCAACAGGTAAGAAGTAGTTCAGAAGTTACTACCTAAAAGGTCAGACAAGGGAAGCATCTTCTTTAAACATGTTAGATTTCGGCAAACACTCTGACAAAAGTCAGCTTTGTCTGCCTCCTTTCTCCAGGGAGTTAAAAATATTACAGCTCCATAGAAACCCAGATACCCATCCCTTGTACTATTCAAACAAGGAGTAAACATTCAAACAAGGAGCAAACATTCAAACAAGGAGCAGTCTGCTATAGTCAAAATCAATTACAGTAGCTTAACAATTAACTCAAAAAGCTGAATGCTTATTTCCATTATTTTATAGCAACTTATTTTAGAGTCATAGATCCTTTGGATATGTGGAAAGAAAATGAATGCAAGTTTGATGTTATTTTTAATATTCTCATTTTATCAGAATGATTGAAGGCATTTATGACTGCTTCAAACTAGAAAGCACATCTCCAACATCCAAGTCTATAAAAAGCAATTAAAATGTGTCTGATTGAACGCTAGACACAAGTCTATGATTTTTTTTAAAAAAGCTTTGAATATTAATGAATACTTTCTAAAAAATTGTTTAAAACCTTATGAAATGGTAACTCTAATCACAACATTAACAAATTTGAGTTGCCTGTAACGATAAGAGAGTAGTAAATCTACCAAAGGATTTAGGACAGTTTTAAAAGAAACAGAAACACTCTGAAAGTAAAGCTACTCTGGTGCCACTCAGGATCAACGTATTCCTAGATAACAAAATACCAGCCAAGCATGAGATTTGCATCTTCACTTCAGATTTCTCGCACATGAACTTCTTTCTGCCTTATCAATGCAGCTACCAAAGGGCTTAGTGAGTGCAGTCGGATCGGAGTCTCTCGCTGTGGTCCTGACTGAAAGCTTAATTGTTCGTGTCCAACTTATGCCTGCAGACTCGTGATAAATTTAATTGCAGAACAGGAAAAAAATAGGGGATAAATAAAATATTAACCTACATCTGTAAGAGTTAATATGCCAAATTATGTCACACGTATTATGCATATAACTTAATTTCATTTCTACTGTAAATCAAATGGCCTGATCAAAAGGAGAAATACTCTACCTGCACTTCAAGCAATATGGGTCAGTTTAAATGTGCTTAATGCTACCGTGTCCCTAGCAAATTTATTTCTGTCATTTAGATCAAAGGCATGTATTTGCAGCATTTTCTACGCCTGCTCTAAAGATACAGATATGTTACTTTCATAAGAACCTGGCACTAACGCTATTGTAATTGCTCAGAAAATACTAAAATCAGAAAATTTAATTCTGTGAAAGATTGTGTTTAATAAAATATTGCTGTTTTTCTCTTAAGACTATGTCATTGTTTATTCTTTTCATGCAGTTCACTTCAAAAGTTTCAAAGTGTTTGACAACAACAAAAAAATCAATTAAAAGCCCAAAGACAACACTGCAGTAACATGAAAAGAAATATAATAAAATTAAATGCAAATTTCTAAATTATTCAAAGTTTTATAGGTGTCCACATTAATAAAAAAACCAAGAAAAAGCCCTCAAAGGAAGGAAAAAAAGCAACAGAGGGTTTGAAGACTGATATTTGTTTTAATATCTGTAATCAGCTTAATAATTTGGCAATACTTGTGCCTCACAGGATAATGGCAGTTGTCTGTAGAAATTCCATATGTATTGCTCAGAACTCCATTTTTCTTTTAACTATCTGTGCACCATTTTCAAGCTCCTTTATGCCGTATCTACTGAACACAGAAATAGTTTGTGCTTTTGTGATGCATTTGATCTATAAATCTCAAAGTAACTTAAGTAATCACAACGTTATGCAAAATGAAAATTATCTTTGCTTTGTAACTGGGGAAATTGAAGGATGAGCATCCTAGCTTCAGACATTTCACATGCTCCTAGAGTGGCCCAAAGCACAAATGTCCATGCTTTGCAGTGATATGTGTAAGAATTCCAAAGCCTCACTGTGTCAGCAGCTTCAGTCCAGCTGCACTTGCTCAGGTATCAACCTGAAGCTCCTTGCTTTTGCTGCCTGAGTGTACAAATGTTGGACCGCATGATTTATTCCCTGATAACTTATTATGGTGCTGTATATAGAACCCCATGTTATGGAGAATTCTTCTACCTCATTTGTTGGCCTTTATTGTCATACAAGCTGAGAATCTCACAGATGGTGTATTTGCCATCGCTGCCTCCCATGACAGCATCCCAGTTTTACAGAGTGAGGACCCAAGAGCAGTGTAATTAAGGGCTGAATGTAGGACTTATCTAAATTCACCTGGACCAGGATGATGCACTACCCCAGAGATAATGGAGAAATTAGCATAATGAGGCAAACATGCTTCAGAGCCATAACTTCCCCTCCGATGCCTCTTGCAACGCTTCCTTTGCTCTGCTGAGTTCTTAAACCATCTCGGGGCTGCTGACAAGTGGGTGATAAAGGAAAGAATAAAATGCTGTCAACAAATGTTGCCAGTTCCCTTTTATCCTCTCCACACACATGATCCAGGCTACAGAAAAACAGAAACTGTCATGCTGGGTTAGACTGAAATGGCTAAATCCTGCCTCCAACTGCAGCCAGTAGCTGATGCTTGGGGGACATGGGAGAAAAAAGGTAAGGACAGACTGATGTTCCTCAGCAAACACCACTGCTTTTGGCACTCAGAAGGTTAAGGATTTCCTGAACTGCTTATCCGCCTATTCATCTGGAACTAAGTTCCACAATTTACATACAGTTTTATGAAAAAATATTTCCTCCTGCTTGTTTTAGATCCGAAAACAGATCCTTCAAAACCAACAGGTGGGTTCTCTTCTTTCCCAAGTAAATTGTTCACAGACACCTTGTAATGACATGTTTTTATTGATCTCTCTGTGATCCCATTTTCTTGTATCCTTTGTTCCCTGTTTCCTCACAAGAAGATCTTCATCTATTTGGTAACATCCAACTCTTGTAAAAACTCCCATTACTCATAATACTCTACCTCACCTTTAAACCAGGCATTAATCATCACAACTGATAATTACTACGATTAAGAAACTCAAGTAAAATCACTTTTTCTCATTTCGTTAAGAGCTTATTTTCCTAAAGGAACTTTCAATGAGGGATGCTGTCAGGAATCCTAATGACCAGCACCATAGCCATTCCAGCAAACTCAGGTGCCAAAAACATTCCCACTCACAAGAATCTCTCTCTCTCTGCAGTTTATCAGACCATTAAAGTTGCCCTTTCCACACCTTTGGCGCAGGGAGCCGGCTTCTTTGGATAAGACCATCTGCAGAGAAGTGTGATAGGTTATAACACTGCTCCCCATGGGCAGATTGGATGCAGTCCCTCCACCTTTGGATGCTGAGAGTGTTTAATAGCGTGGCAGATGCTGCCTGGTGGCCCTGGGGGCAGCAAACATGCCCTGGCACTGCTCATTTTTAACACGCACTAAAAAAGGGCCCAAATCAACGAGGTTATGCAAAGTAGAGCACAAGGCATGACTTACCTTTCATGTCCACTCCCACTTATTAGAAGAAGTTACACATGATCAGCACCAGCTCACACAAACAAACCCCCAGATTTTGGATGATGTTCTGGAAGGTGTGAGGGCTCCTACATCCTTCTGCAGCCATCTAGGTCAAGCACATTCTATTCATAAATGTTTAACATAAAGAGAGTGAACCACAAAATGAGAGCAGTATTCCTACAGCTCAGTCCACTGCCAGAATCATATTTTCCTCCGTTTTGTGCTTAAGGCACCGTACAAATTTTAAGTCACAGTTGTTTGGGTTTTTTAAAATTAAAGCAATTAAATTATTTATTCACCGTTTAGAAGCTCCATTGGTATGATGCTTATTCCCATAACAAACCATATCTTATTTTTTTCAATTTTAAATAATTATAAAATAGTTTCTTAATTTATGTCTTCTGTTCCAGAAAGGAGGTCAGAGATAACCTATTTTTTTCTACTTTAAAAAATAAAACCAAGGAAAATCAACCAACCCAAACCCTTTCCTATGTGTGGTCTTTCCAGGCAGCTCTTCATTAAAGATGTACTTTAGCACAGCACATTCCTCACACTTCCTTGCTTAGTTGGTAAGACTACACAACTGATTAAGCAGGTTTTCAGTTGTTTCCTTAATGCCACAAGGCATCTTATGCAGCTGAACTGAGCTGAGAGCTTGGTGAATACTGAATTCTCATCTGACGTTGAGAGTCTTCTGATCAAACATAAAATATAACATTGGCAGGTTCCATTTACAAACCGAATCACCTTCTTATTGAAACATAGGCTTTTACACAGTTTTTATGTATTAATGTGAACATTACTCCTGCTACATGTTCATGCTTTCCTGTGTGTTTCTCCCATGCCTGTTGGTTTCTGTAGGGTTTGGTTGCTGCACTGCTCCAGATAATTCAAAAAACTCTAATTTTGTTAAGCTCTGCAGACAGGTGACCTGTTCAATTTAACTTCAGGTGAGATTTATCTCACTAACTTTGGATAGCTACAACATAGTCATTTGAATCTGCGTTACTATTACAGCTGGTGGAGAGAAAAAGGCATTTCACAGGACAATATACTTCAGTCTGGTGAAATCACAAGGGCCAGCTGAGATCCAGACTTTTAAACAGCAGCTATCTAAAATTAGCTGAGCTAATTCTGCTCCACTTACACATTTTTTTTTTAATACCACCTTCCTCATAAGCACATCAGGAGAGCCAATTCTTTGATTGCCCTGAGAAACAATAGCAGAACAGCACTTGAGAGCTCAATGTGTTGTATTTTCCCAAGTGATTAGCAGTCCACGAGTGCCAACCTGCCAGTGCAAATCATATTCAATTACCGTCAATCTAGAGTACAAAATAAGGACATGATTGTTCACAGAGGTTTAGTGTGTAATTCTGTCTTTTTCAATGATTTCTCCAGAACATGCTACACACCCTATGAAAATCTTCCAGGGATTTAATTTATAGTGTGGTCTAAAGCATAAAGTTGTCCTCCCTGATAAGTTATGATCAAATACATTGTCAGCCTAAGACAGAATGAATTTGAACGAGCAGCGTGTCTCCTTGAGCCATGAAGGAGGAAGTGGTAATAAGAGAGAGCAAGGTTTGTTATGTGCTGTTTTTCACTATGTTCACATCCAATAAATCATGTTCTGTGACTCAATTTACCCTTGTGTAGACTAAGAATTCAAATTTTGGGAAAAAAACAGATGTGAAGTGTTACGGCACAGAATTACACATGCTTTCAAATACATAGGAACTTCTGTTTGTTTCACATCTGGAACTGAAATTGGAGTTCAGCCCTTGAGTCCATGTAAATAATTTGAGACTCTCAGTTTGAAAAGGGCTAGGGAAGTGTGCATTAATATTTAAACTTGCTTTGCATGGCATTTTCTGGGACATGTTTTCTAATCATTGACATTATCCAAACATGCCACATTTCCTCTTTAGCAAGGTTTTACTGTGGGATTATCTTGATTGATGTGGATAACAGCATTGCTGTGAAGAGAGTTTTTTATGCATGCACTCCAGTTTCTGTTAACAACTGTAAAGATTAGGGGTTTATACAACAGGTATTAACAGACTTTTCCTGTTATTAACCATTTAGGTCAGTATTTTGCTTTATATTTTATGTATGAAGGTTTTATGATTATGTATTCCAAGTGATTCAGCTTTCTTGTTTGATTTATTGTTGGACAAGCTTACTTAAGGCTTCGCTCACCTTTTCATATTTGAGGAATTCCAAAAAGTCTGCTGGCTCAAAGAGGGTCAATACATTATACCATACATTTAGAATGAATGTAACATGCGCTTCCATTTTATTTTGTATTACTAAAAACCTTATCAGTAAAGTCACCAACCTTATTAACATCACTTGGAAAATGATACCTGCCATATCATCAACACAACCCTCATCAGGGGCACAATAAGACCAGGTGAATGAACTGGTCTCTGTTCAATGCTATGAACAGCACTGGGGGAGAGAAGGAAAGGAAGTACCACTCAAATAAATGATTACAGAGAATTCAAAGTTTTAAAAATTTTCTACCTTGAGTCCAAGCAGATAACATTCCTCCTTTGCCCATCTTCTCTCAAAAACCTCTGTTAAGGCTTTAATTTTTATTTTTGGCAAAGAGCTCAGAAACCTTTTACATACTTTTCTCAAGGAAAATCTAGGCCCCATCTATTCTCTATCTATACATTTGCAAGATAAACAGATACTTTTCTTTATGATGTGAGAAACATCAGGGGGTTAAAATAAAAAAAAAAATTAAGGCAATAACATGAGGCTGAAATCTGTGCATTCACTTCAGTTCAAAGCCTATAGCTTCCAAAAAACTTGGTGTTTGCATAATAAAAGGAATGAATGTTCAAATGAGAAATTTTACATATAAATAGGTTTCTTACAAATCACATATGTATATAGCTTAAAAAGCATCCCAGAATCTTTATGGCTGTAAAATGTTTAGTTGTTGACCTCACTTCATTCTTCCTAAGGAGAAACAGATGGCTGTAATTGAAATTATATGTGATTTTAAAGTTGTGCCTAATTTATGGATTTTGATACAGCTCTTCATTATTATACAATATAAGAGGATTTCTTTTTTCCTTTCCTTTTTTTTTCCTTTTAGTTTTTTCTTTTTTATTTATTTTGATGTAGATGTGTATTTTTGAGTCTGGTCAATGCTATAGGCAAGGGTGTAATTCTGGCACAATTTTCGCTCTGGGATATGTCTACACTGTGTATTTGGCCCAAAACAAACCCAAAAATACAAACTACTCTTGCCTCTATCATTTTTGTGTACTGCAAACCCATTAAAGAGCCCCGTCTCTCTTTGCCCAGTGCCAGCCAATGTGGGCAGGCTTGAGTTCTGCTGTGAGCCAGGTCCAGGCCAAGCTGCCCAACAACTCTGACAAAAATAAGCAACACGAATAGAAGGGATTTAGAAGCTCTTCTAAGAAAATGGTAATTCCAGAGCCAGGGTGCAAAATCTGAAGGAGTACAGACCTTGCTTTTGTTTGGCAATTAATTGAAAATACATAGTTTTCTTTCACGATTTAAAGAACAATGAAATAAAATAAAATCATTATAATTCTTTCTAGATTCAGGTGATAAAATTTATTTTAAAACCATGTAATGAAAATACTCTCCCATGGGATTAGATCTCCCCTGTCACATCAACAGTGACTCAAGCCCTGCAGGACAAGTAATCTCCACAGCAAAGCCCTTGGCATTACTCAATCTTTTCTGGAACCCTTCCCTGAAGCCTACTGAGCTAACACCATGGCAAGTCTCAGGATCTACTTCATAAGACAAGGTTAAACCTTCAGAAACGTTAATTAGTCGACTGAGCATTTGCAAGTAGATACATACACAAAGAGGAAGAAAAAAAAGATAAAAAGGTCTACCAAGTATAGGAAGGAATATAGTTATTGGAATAAAGTACACTTCTCAAAAACTGGAGAGAGAACTGGAAGTAGCAACGTATATCTGAACATTTTAGTTAATTTTTAGACAAACCTATTCACAGTGGCGGATCACTGGGATTTTGCATGACTCAGACAGAGAGTATTCTTTAAAAATTACCGTATTTACAAAAACTCAACGAGCTTTCTTCTACTTTCCTGCTCAAAGAATAGGAAAAATTTAACCCATGTGTCCCTAAACACACATTACTGAGGTACAGTCACAAGCTGAATGAAGTTCTGTTCTGAAATGAATTCCTAAACTCCTCTTCCCCCGATCCCTCTGGAAGTGAGGAAAAGGAGTCTGGACCCTCAGAGCCAAGGCAACTCAAAGAGGAAGCACCTACTGACTTCAAACTTTTTTGAGCCACTTTTCACCCAGTGCAAGCAGACAGTACCACCTCAGAACACCACGCAAAAATCCAATGCCTGGCACCACAGACTCTCACAGTGAAGCACTACCTCTGTCACGAGTAGCTGAACATTCCCAATGATGCTTTTCCCTACATCATTGTCTTTCAAGTCCAAATATTGGTCATGCAACTTTTGGTGACTTCAAACTTTTTTGAGCCACTTTTCACCCAGTGCAAGCAGACAGTACCACCTCAGAACACCACGCAAAAATCCAATGCCTGGCACCACAGACTCTCACAGTGAAGCACTACCTCTGTCATGAGTAGCTGAACATTCCCAATGATGCTTTTCCCTACATCATTGTCTTTCAAGTCCAAATATTGGTCATGCAACTTTTGGAAAAATGGAAAAAGATAAATTATTCAAGGTCTTATCATTAGATTTCTTCAGCAACTGTAAGCAACTGGCTCATGGCTTCAGGTGAGAGGAGGCCCACCTGGAGAGGCTGGGAAAATTATGCTAGAACAGAAGCAGGAGGTTTAAATTAACTGCCACACAAAGGAAAACTGTCCAAACTGAGTGAAATGTCAATGTTAAACAGCACAGATCAGAAGCTATTTAAAAATACCATTCCAGACACTAGAAGTGCCTGAAAAATGGTGAGAGGGATTCTCAAAAGGAGACTGAAATCACAATAGCTTGTCCATTCACTTCAAGACATTGCATTAGACCAGGTAGTTAACATTTTGCACTAGTTTTTCTCAGGAAAGGCATGGATAAAGACATGGCCTCTGTACAACCAATTATACCATTGTCTTTAGTGATGAACTTTTGTTTCAAAAATATTTTCCAGAGCTGATTCTCACAATTGTTTACAAGAGTATTACTTTAAGAGACATAGGGGGCCTGCTTACTGCATATAAAAGGGAAAATAGCTTCTGGATACATAAGTGCAGAATTCTGCAAAAAATAAAATTTCTGCATTCTAAACATATAATAAAGCAAAATAATGTCATTTGCATGACCCAAAAAAGTTTCGCAATGCATTTCGAATATATTAAACACTCAGACTGGAAGCTACATTTCTTATCCTTTCTAAACTCAAGGAGATGGAAAATCAAGGCAAATCCACAAAATGTTTTACATTTTTGGTCAAACGGCAGTGCTGTTCACATATATTGTCTAATTAACAGAGAACTAGAGGCTTTCTCTTTTAAAAAGTGTCAGGTTTATACTACTATATATATATATATATACACACACACACACTATATATATATATATAAACTATATATATATACACACTATATATATATATTACTATATATACATATATATATATATATATATATATATATATACTACCACACTACCTGCTGCAAATAGCAGCAAGCATCTAAGATTATGAGATACAGAATAATTGACAATGTATGACGGGACTCATATGACAGCTGAACTAAACATGTTTCATTTGTAACAGGGGTGGCTGAATCATAAGTTGTGATATTTTCCTGAGCTCTGATCCTTTCCTCTGGGTTGCCTTAATGCTTGAGCAGATTTCTATCAGCATCACAGAAAGAAATGCCAAGTGTCCGCTGATTCTGGCTATGACCCTTTTCTTTTTTGCCAGGTTTTGATGTCTCTTCTGCAAAGATCCTACCTACCTCCTATTCCCCACTGTAGGGAACACAGAAATGAGGTGAAATATGACAGGAAAGATCTTCACCCATGTGAAGTGAGGATCTCACTTCAGCCTGCTTGACTGCACACTCACGTATTTGCAGACTAGGTTTTGAAACAAAAGGTAAAATCTAACTTCTAGGTTTGCATTAATCATTTTTAAAGTAAACACTTCTTCCTCCAAAAATAACTGTGGAGCAAGGACAATGAGTAACTTCCACCAAATAATAAAAAAAAGAAACAAAGTCTCCAAATCATACCAACAATTAGTTCAGAGAATCACAGCATTCTTAAGGTTGGAAAAGCCAAGACCAACGCTAAACCACAGCCCTAAATGCCACATCTACATGTCTTTTAAATATCTGAGGTGATGGTGACTAAACCACTTCCCTGGGCAGCCTGATCCAATGCCTGACAACCCTTTCAGAGAAGAATTTTTTCCTCATATCCAATCTAAACCTCCCCAGTGCAACTTGAGGCTCTTTCATCTCATTGTATCACCTGTTAGCTGGGAGAAGAGACCAACTTCCACCTCACTATAACCTCTTTTCAGGTAGAGGTTTTTTCTCTTTTGCAGAGAGTGATTTGCTAATTTCACAGTGGCCACTTATTTTCCCACAATATTTTAACAATTTTTAGTTTCACAGTATTTTGCACAAAAAAAAGGAGCTTTCTGGCCTTGCAGCCCAACAATTAGAATGGGCTGTCAGAGGCTCAGATTCAAATTTAATCTCTCTGAAACAAAACAAGCACTTAGGAAAATACCTGAGACACAAAGCAATAACATATTTTGGGCTGGTGCCCCCTCAGTCTCTCATTTTTTCTATTGAGCACTTAGATTCATTAACACAGAAACATGGACATCCCCAGAGTATTCTTAGCAGCAGGCTGTAGAGTTACTTTTTGTACTGCTGACCAAAATAAATGCTTAAGCATTTTACACATAACTAAACTATTCTAACAGAAAAATATGATATTCTGTAAGAGCACGTAGCTCCATAGTTAGGACATTTTCTTCCAAGTTAGGTGAGGGGGGGAAAAAAGTGCATCTCCTTAAAATTAGCAGAGATTTGAACTGTTTCTGATCCAATATACATAAGAAAACTGCAGCACCTGGTTTGCGATAGCATCTGTATCCTCCCGTAAATTTAGCTTTTGTTCTAAAACGTCTGGAAATGCAGTTTTTGGTTGAACGAAGCATCTTGCTTTGATTAGCTGGATAAAAAAAAAAAAAGTAGGGAGGACCAAAGAGAGATCTGTTGCTTGCCAACCATTTTAATTTATTTATTTTTAAGTCAGTCACTGAACTGACAAATCAATTTATTGTGTAGCCCGAGTGCAGATCGCCTGCCCTGGAGTCAAAGCAAGCTGCACATATGTAGGCAAAATTTGGCCTTTGCTTTCTGAGCACACCCCTCCAAGCTGCAGAATGCAGTTCCAACTGCAGGCTCCGCAGGCTCCATGTCAGCAAATGCCAAAATGGGTAAACTAAAGGAGAGGAGCTTTATAGAGATTAAGAGATTACTGTTTCTCTGTAAGATATAATTAAAAGGAAGAGGAAGCTTAATTTCTCTAATTCCTAAAATGGAACAAATCAGAGTAAAGTATCTTGTATTTTTATTTTCATAAAAGTAAGTATTCATGTGTTTCACAAAGCGTTGTATCACTGCACACGTATTCCAACAACAACAAAGCAAATGTATCCGTGAACAAACACCTACTGAGATAAGCACTTTGCACTATATTAATTCGTACTGATATCTATTATATATATAGCTTTTTATAATTTCATCTACCTTCTTAATTCAGTAATTGTACAACAATTATCAAGAGCAAGCTAAGCAGTAAAGAAGTAGAATTATGGCTTTTTTCTGCAACCTAAAGCAAAACATGAATACCTGGAGCAGATTTACTACTTTGCCATTTAGTGTGACCAGCCTGCACCCACAAAGAATTACTTCTGGGTGCCTTCCAGATCGTAAGTAGGAAGAATTTTCTGCTTGTTATTTAAATCCTATGTTGGTAACTGGCTGAAACTGTCATTCCTGTGTCTGGGAAATACATGTTTTTTTCTGGATTAACCTTCTCCGACCACATCCTGTTTAATAAGACGAAGCAAGAGAAGTAGCAAAGCAGCCCCTATCCGTAGGGATACCACGAGGAGGTGGTATATACTGCAGAGACCAGTGGAAAACCACTGATGCCTATTCTTGGAAAGCACCTCTTGCCCCTATAGCAGCACAACACATGAAAGATAAAAACCTACTCTTGGCTATGCAGCTAGTTTACCTCACTATGCAGACAAGTTGCCCTTGCAGCTGATGCATGGTGCCACGGACAGAGGCAAAGTGCTCCCAGCTTTTCACCTTCCCACAGCTCAGGGAGCCTTGGGAAGAGTGCGAGAGCAGCCTCTGCCTCCACTCTGGCCTGGAGCGCTCGATTTAGGGACCCAGTGGCCTAATTTAATTGTTACAACTGACTTGGAAAGCTGTTGCACGGTGTGCCTTCAGGAATTAAAAAGACAGAAAGTACAAATATGTTCATCAGGCCTGACTGCTTCTATAGAATTCCCCTAAAATCTGAGAAATTCTGCATCAAACCGAAATATTCTGGTTCAATTGCTGTTTCTTTCAGGAGTATAGCCAGGTGCAGTACGGGGTTCCAGCAATAAATAACCACTGTATTTCAAGACACATTGTTTCATTAATGAATTAAGCTCATTTAATAATACATACCTTGGTTTTATCTGATTTGTTTCTCCCAAATGTGGAAGTAACCATTCTGTTCACAGTGTACTTGAATGCAATGTATTCTCACATTTGAATTGAAAGACAAATTATACAGAAAAAAAGAAAATTAATTAAAACATCACCACTTCTCTTTGGAACCATCTGTGTACTTCATGGTTCCTCACCTGGTTTTAAATGTGAATTTTTTTTTTAGCACTTAATCTAGCATTAGAAAAGGTATTCTTTTTGCAGCCCTAGATATGGAAGAATTGTAAATTATCAGGAAGAAAACTATTATCATCAAGAAATCAAAAATGATCCAACCACAGAGTCTGAAATCTGCATTTAGGTGTAGGTTTGATTTCTCAGAAACCGAGGTAGGAACATGACCGTTATAGAGCCACTGCAGGGAGTTTTAAAAGTTCCCTGGTGGAAAAGGAAGAAAACAGGAACAATTCAGACTATCCTTTACCTCCCTGACCTCGTACTTTCTTGCAAAGAACAGGACCTGCAGGATATTTCCCTCCCACTGCCCCCACTCTTACTCTCACACCACCTTCCTCCTGCATCATCTTCCAGCTCTCCCTCTTCCTCTACTCACCACGCCCTTTCCCTTTATGATCTCACCTTTCCTCTTGATGACTAAGAAATCCTCCCTTAAATATTCCATTAAAATATTTTCAAAACTCTGTAAGCTCTAAAAAAGGCCTCTCCCATGATAAAAAGAAGAGGGAAAGAAATGTCAAAAATCAAAGTCCAAGTGTACTGGTATAATACCTGCAATCACTGTATGCATCATTATTTTTTGTTCCATGCCCTTCCTAACTCTGCTTGCACTGTTTAGTTAGATACTCATACTTGGTCTTCATACAGCATTTGGGCAGCTCTTGCCCCTTCATATCCATAAAACAGAACAATATCGATTAAATGTATTAGGAAGGTTATCATATAAAACACATCTTTTGACTTTTGTCTCCATCCCAGTGTTAACTGACAGCCTGTATATATCCTTATGCTAAGAAATCTCTTAAAAAGTCCAAGAAGATGCAATACTGAATGAATGCCTCCACAAAGGATATAAATCAATTTATGTAATTCCATTGCAGGGTTTAATTTTATGGTAAATTTAAATTCTATCATAAAGAATGTTAAACTCTATACCTCTTTTTTCGCCTCATGCTTCCAAGAGGAATAAAAATCTGTTTTTCAGAACAAGTAGTTATGAACAAAGCATGTTCACAGAAAACATTCTATCTATGGTGAAAAAAAAATGTTGTTCACAAAAAAACCCTCATCACATTTAGTAAACAAAAATGAAGCAACCAAGGTCCTTGCGTAACATTCCTGCACTTAGGTTAGGACATCTTCATTTGAAGCTACAGCAATCTCCTATATTGCTATAACAACGAAATACAAATCACTAAATAACCACATTTGGAGGATCCTCCAGCACACATATGTAAAAATGAAAGAACAGACAAAAAAATTCCTTTCACCCAAAGTCTGGCTGATACCAGCCAGTCTCAGAGGATCCCTTCAGTGCTGCTGGCTGATGGACTAAATCAGACATTGGAGCCGAGTGGCTGGAGTACTTGGCCTCCCACCAGACAGCGTGGAGCCCTCAGATGGTGCTCCAGTGCTCAGTGCAGCTACTGCCGGAGCTCCAGCAATCAAGTAAAGTCAGCAGGAAACCCATCAGATGGGCAGTTCGTAGCAAAAACCCACAGAGAGCAGCAAGGACAGAAAGGCAGCAGGGGAGGAAAACAAACAAAAGATGCTAAACAACCAGGAAAAAAACAGCGGCAACAAACAAGAGCAGCTTAAGAAACAAACCTAAAACTGAGGCACGCAACACATCATTAGCAACGCGAAGCACACAGAGCTTCCAGCACCCTCAAAGGCAAACAAAAGTTAGCAAAGGATTTCAAACACTTGGTTACAAAGTAAAATTATTCCAGCAAATAGAAATTTTCTTTTGGAAGGACATTTTTTTTCCTTTATCACCTCTTCTATATTTGTCCCAGTGCTCTCAGATAGAGATTGATAATTTTGAACATCATTCTAAGAAGAGAACATGACAGAATGACAACTAAGCTGGTGAGCAGATCTGGCCTGTTCAGTAAAGGATAATTTGAATTTACTAATAAGAAACATCCAGAAGAGAAGTGGAGCTCACAAAAACCTCAGTCTTAACTAAGAAGTGACCAGTGTTACCTCTTTCAAAATAAAAGAGAGATTGTCCTTGTTTTTTTCATTAAGATACAGGATGAGGTACCTCTTATTCACCTCCACAAAACAGTTCACAGTCAGAACACTCTTCCAGGTTGCTTGAATTATTTCCTATTCTCAGAGATCTCAACCCCATATTCCTATCTGTCTTTAAAGAGGTAGGTTGCCACACTCATCAGGACATTCTCCTCACAGAGGCTATAAAAGTACAGAGGACAGTGCTAAACTGGAGAATCCTGCAGCGAATCAGCCACCTTAGCTGGCTAGAGAACTTCAAATCCCTGTGCCAAAAGCTGACATTAGAGCTGAAACTGTCCTTAGCATGGAAACTGGAGGCCTCAGGTGAATACAAACCATTAAACCTCATGCTCACGTGTATTTTCTCTCTGGCTCACTCAATCATAAATTATTTTCTGCCTAAAATAACCAAAACATACGAGGTCAAGGAAACTCCTTGTATGGGAGAAGAGATTCTGAACCGGTTCAGACCTCAGGTAGTGTGGGTGAATGCTTCAACTGTAAAACAACTATACAGACAGAGAGACTTTTATATCAGAAATCCTTCAGCTCACTGCCTTAATTGCAATAAGCCATCTATTGTTTTTGTTTGTCTAAATTGACCTCTATTCTTGTGACAAGTCGGTCAGGTAGAGCATGAGGAGAGGGCACAGTGTTCTGTTCCTTTCTGTTCCCGTTCCTTCTCCACCATGAAGTACTGCAGAGATGACCATTTCATTCTGTACACACATAACAGCCAGGCTCACCTGCAACGAAGGGAAGAGAGATGGACAAAATAAAGTGGAGTTGTTCCTAATGCTGGCCTTTAGCTTAGGACTTGGTATTTGCTCCTCCCCTCTCCGAACAGAGATGGCAGAGTCTGAACAAGCACCTGGGATCTGAAAGACATTCTTCCCACGTGGCAGAATTTGCCAAGTGCCTTCTAACCTTCGATATAAAACTTAAAATTTTTGCATCAAGTTTTGTAGGCTCTATAATCATCGGCAAGCTGGGAAGGTTGGAAAAGGTGGTCTCTAATCAGTTAAGATATGAAACTTGATCACACCATTGCAAGTTCAGTGAGTACATTAATCAGAATTTAGCTTTTTTCCTTGAATCTTTTCTGGTACCCGTAGGATAACAGGAATTGTTGAGACAGAGAGCGAATAACACTTCTGCATATTCCAGGACAACCAGTGCCCTGTGGGAATTCAAAGAGTTCAGCCAAGCAGCCTGGGTCATGGTTCTTTGAGGAAGAGTGACTAAGAAAGTCCCAGATTCTGCAATTAGCCATGTTATGGTGCCTGTTAAGCCTGATTCTTTCCGTATTTCTGCATATGCTTATGGAATACAGAGATTCCACTGTCTACTTCAAAAACTTAGCTGTTAGTAGTGTTTATTCTCTAACAAACAGCCAAGAGATGTGAATAAAGACAATTTCACTGTGGCATCAACGCTCATTTAGAAAGGAAAAGGGGGGCTGGGCAGAGGAAGAGAGGGACAGAGAGAGAAGCTATAAGCTCAGAAGCAAAACACTGTTATTATTCTGAAGCGGGAATGACATCCTTGCATTAACACAGCATGAAATCATGGGAGCAATTTTCATGCCGTATTATTTTGTTTTTGTCAGGTCACTGATTTTCAATTTCATCAATACTATATAAAGCTAAGGAAGACAATATAATAAGAAACATCCACTTGGAGTCTAATACTGAAGGAAGAACATGTTGTGGTTTCTGTGAATTTAAATCAACCAATCCACCACAGAAAACAGGTGTTACTTTTGTCCCCGAATAACATAAATAAACCAAATTCAGAGGTTACAGAAAAGACAATAAACAAAAGTAAACCTGACACAATTCGAAGTAAGTGAATGTTACTGTGGCTTACAAGTTGATCTTTACCTTCCTTTAACATGGAATGTAACCAGAGAAATAAGAAGGCAAAAAGCTACCAGTGGGCTTCGTTTACACTCATATGGACCCATGTTCTTAAGCTTTTCACAAGCACTTTAAAGTGAAATCACCACTTAAATCATCCCAGATTTAGCTCTGTAATTCTGATTGTCCAGCTGTCCTGTGTTTTGATTGTATAATTATAACCAATCTGAGGTCTCCTAAACCACAAGTTATGGCAAAATACACAAGCAAGAGAGATATGCTCTTTCCAAAGCATGCCTGCCAAGTTCTCTCAAAAGGGTCCCAGTTCAGGAAGAAAAGCTCACAGAACTGCATCTGGATAACAGAGAAGTCTCTAGAGATCCATCTCTTAGTTTGCAGGCATTTATGAAGTTTTTTGCCTAGAGAAAGGAAGGAGGGAGAACAAACATCAAGGAGCTACTGCTTACAAAATATCCAAATGAGCTTGGGAGTTGGTCAGCTTGACCATGAAGTATTTCTGTACCTGCTTCTCTAATTCACAACTGCTCCATCAAGCTCTAAATCCCTGAGCTCTTCATCTGAACCTCTGCATACAGCCTCAGCCCAGGAAGATAACCCTTCCTATGAAGAGGGCACTAAACTTCCAGGTTTGCTCTCAGGCATCTCTGCAAGATCAGAGACGACTTTCCAAGGAGGAATGTGCAACTTCTGTCTCCACAGGGGACTGGAATGTATGTCTACCTTCTCCATAAGAATTGAAACATGAATTGCTGTGATTTTCTCCACTGTCCTACCAATACTGGCAGACGTGTTTCCTGTGAAAACACTGTGGAGTAAATTGGACATTCCATGATGTTTTTATAAAAATGGATACTTCCCATCTCTATTTGAAAATAATTAGTCCTTCTTCAACACTGAATGGTTAAAATGTAACTAACATCACACTTTCACATGATCAATGTTGGTACAATGAATAGCGCATGAATTACTAATGTCTAGGCACTTTTTCTAATTGTTTCCTAATGTTCAGTTATTATAGGTCCATTTAATATTCACTGCAATGTTAGTGATCATAATTTTTTCATTTGTTCCATAAAAATCAGACATTTTGCCTTTGCTTTCTGCAAAGAATTAAAAGACTGAAGTACAGTCCCAGGTGACTGGAAAAGGGGAAACATTGTACCCATCTTTAAAAAGGGTCCCAAGGAGGACCCTGGGAACTACCAACCTGTCAGTCTCACCTTTGTGTGTGGGAAGATCATGGAACAGCTCCTCCTAGAAGCTCTGCTAAGGCACAGGGAGAACAGGGAGGTGATTTGGGACATCCAGCACAGCTTCATCAATGACAAGTCTTGCCTGATCAACTAACTGGCCTTCTGTGATGGGGTGACTACACCAGTGGACAAGGGAAAGGTTACAGATGTCATTCATCTGGATTCCTGTAAAGCCTTTGACATGGTCGCCCACAAGCTCCTTCTCTCTGAACTGGAGAGAGCTGGATTTGATGAATGGACTGTTAGATGCATAAGAAAGTTGGACAGTTACATCCAGAGGGTTGTGGTCAGTGGCTCAGAATCCCAATGGACATCAGTGAAAGGTAGTGTCCCTCAGGGACCAGTGTTATTGAGTATCTTCATTAATGGCACAGACGAAGGGGTTGAGGGCACCCTCAGCAGATTTCCTCATGGGCACCAAGCTGAGTGGTGTGGTTGACACACCTGAAGGATGTAATTCCATCCAGAATAACCTGGACAAGCCTGAGAAACGGGCCCAAGGGACTGTCATGTGGTTTAACAAGACCAAGTGCAAGGTGCTGCACCTGGGTTGGGGCAACTCTGGCTGTTGATCCAGGCAGGGGGATGAACAGATCGAGAGCAGCCCTGCTGAGAGGGGCTTGGAGTGCTGGTGGGTGAGAGGCTGGACATGAGCTGCAACGTGAGCTGACAGCCCAGAAACCAAACGTGTCCTGGGCTGCATCCAAAGCATTGTGGGCAGCAGGTCACAAATCTGTTACTGTCCCTCAGGGCATCTGTTTGGTAAACACCTCTCTTCACTTTCTCTCCTGTGAGCCAATAGCTGGTAAAATGTCACTAAGGCAGATGAAATGGGCATATACCATTTTCAATGAAAATGTACCACCCCACATCATCATGATCCATCCCCAGAGAATCCTAAATGCCCCGGGATTACAATTATTTTTATTTCATTTGAGTCAAAATAATTTTTTTTTTTTTTTTTTTTTAAATCACATCAATTCCAATGCATCTGTTTGCAAGAGTGGAAGTCCCTGGAAGCCAATATTTCTCTAATTCCTGTGGTGTCCAAATTTTCCATGTGGCACCAGCCTTCTTGTTACAAGATACCTTTTTTTAATCTGTTCTCAGGTTGGGAGGTATAAAGAGAAAATCATGTCAGATTGTGTATAGAGTTACAAACTTGCCTTTAAACAAAACAAAACAATCTAATTACACTTATTACCTAGACACACACTTAGGAGTAAAAATTAAAAGCATTGTGTAGAAACACATTCTTTAAAAGCAGGGCCCCTGAATGGGATGTAAATAAGCAATGTGATATCCAGAGGAGTGAGTACAGCTTTGTTTGCTACTAGGCTTTGTTTGGCTTGATCATAGCTCTCAGCACAAAATCTACTAAGAGAGATCACTCAAGACAATATCCCAGACTATTTTCTTATTAGCACAAATAAAACACCAACGTTTTGTGTCTATTAATGCCCAGTGTAAAAGCTCCAAAATCTCCAAAACAAGATACAGGATGACTCCAGGCTTTGTTTTATGTTCTCATCCGTATCTTCAAAACACCTTATCATACAAAACAAAAAAAGTACTTACATCAATATTTTATTGAAATTCTTTCAGAGAAGACATATACATTATATTTTCAAGATGAGATGCAGGCTATTTTACTTGCAGCAGAGACCAATATATTGGATAATAGCTGACATTTGACTCCCAGGGTTTTTCTTTTATGAATCAAAATTCATTTAGTGATAGTAAAGTAGAAGAGTGTGGCTAAGAAATCGATAAAAATGTTCTGTATTCTAGTTATGGAACACAGAGATAACCCTAAGTCAACATTAATGATGCTGGCCTGTGTAAACATTGACAAAGCCAAAGGAATGATTTTAAATAATAGACTCCAACAAGCAGGTATCAACAAGCTGTGTTGGTAGAGATTGCTGCCATACTTTATGATGGTTCTAATTTATTCAGTGTGTGGAAATAATCAGTGACATCCAGTTGAAGATGTAATTTAGAAAAAAATTTCAAACTATACGACAATGGTCATCTTTCCTCTAACAGCTCTGAAGTAATAAAATCTCTTTTAAACACAACTATTTATTGGCTCACCCCAGCTCCATGCCAGTTGCCAAAGATGGTTTTGGTTTTCCTTTCCTTATTGGCACCGAACACACTGAAATTACACTACTGGATGCACATAGCCCACACATTAATAGATCAGATAAAATCCATAAAATAAGTAGAACAAAGACCTTGTATTTCCTCACTGTCCAAAATATGGATGCTATTGGAAGGAATTTTTTATGTTCAAAGAACAAAACACCAAAAGAGGAGTGAGGGATGAGGATGTGAGCTGCCTGCTCCATACATGCACAATTAAGCCCGTCTTCTCCTGAGCTTGGAGACCGCCAGATACAACTGACCCAAGCAAAACCGAAGGGGTAAAACAGACCCAACAGAAACAAAAAAACCAATATCAACAGAAATTCAGGTAATGACCGAGGCACATTCCAAACCATTATTATATTAAATACTAATTCTAGGAACACATATTCTTCAATTTTGGGTTTTAATAATTTTGTTTCTGAAAACCGGAAGCCTAAGCCGACTCTTTACACATTAAATGAAAACAATAGCAAACAAATCTATTTGCATTCTGTTTTACTTCAAGGAGTTGATTTTATTAAACCTTTACCTGTTTGGATACCAACATGTAATTTTTCCCTGATTCAAAGGGCTGCTTGAAATAGAGCCATTTGTGAGATCTCTCAGGTAAAGCTTTAGAATATCCACCTAATTTTATTTTTTTTTTAATTCAAAAACAATTCCATTTTATTACTCTAAATTATCTTTGTACTACAAAGAAAGCTGTCAGGCATACCTATAAGTATGCAGTTCAGGACTGCAGCATATATCTTATTTCCTTAAATTCAGCATAAATCAGAGGTTGATAGTGAATCATCTGTAAGGGGTGCCAAAAAAGCCATTATATAGTGAGTGACAGTAACAATTCAAAATAAATTAGAAGTTTCAGTGTTGCAAAAAGCAACAATAAACAAACATTTTGGGTCATCCTTCATTTATTTATTGAGTCTTCCAATACTTGTTAGCACATATTGCTAACAAGGGCCCAGATCCCACACTTCTGAGAATTTAGGTTTTTATTTAAAAAAGGCATATCTACCTCCCATATTTATAAAGACAAGCTTAAACATGCAACTTTAATGTACCCCAAAGATGTGAGAATGCAAAGAAAAAAAACCAGTTTGAATTCTTTTTTATTTCATGTTTTGAGTAATGCGCCTTATGCTTCTACATTTAACAATATTAGCCATCCTGTATATTCAAAATGTCAGAAGTTCTTTACCAGCAGGATCAACACAATGAGAATGAGGAATAAAAAATGTCCAGACAAAAGAAAGTGCTTTCTTTCCCCTTATTTTTTCCTAAGAAATCAAAATATGCTTATAATTCTCTATTGGGAAATGCATATCAATTCCACCTTTATTTTATGAATATTTACTTAGCTGAATACCTAGTGCTGCTAATCCATATTTTATGAATATGTGTACACACACACAAAAGCTACATGGAAATTGTTTCCTTTATAACATAAAAGAACTTTTTCTCTTGGTGAGCATTTGTTATTTTGATCAGGGAGAAGGAATAAGCCCTGTCACCAGCCCAAATATATCTGAATCTTGAGAAGTTTTTAAAGACTATTTACAAGCCATGGATTATTTTTTTGTTTTCAAATTGTACCTTTTTAGGGTAGAAAAAGAGATATTTTTTTTTCCTTTTGCCTTTTATTTGTCCTTTATTATGCCCTTACCTATGTTACCTTTAGTGAATAGTAATACATTCCATAAAGATAACCTAATTATTTTCAGGACAATAAGCAGCAAAAAGCCTGACGGACTAAGGATAAAAATGCTTACCTATTCACCACCCCATCATGTGATATTTTTATATCAGCTATTTTCCTTTTCAAGGGTGCAGGAAGAAGCATCAGAAGCATTTTCTGCTCACATAGGAGAGAATAACTCAATATATGTGTTTCAGAAACCATTTCTCAGGATCTTTCAATTCTATTTATTTCAAATACCACTGCCTCAAGAGTTATAAATATACAACTGCCTGGGGACAAAACAAAGTGTTTAATCTTGATGCAAGAGGTTACACAGTTGTTAAACAAGAGATTGGAAGAATTTGTTTCTATTAGACCTGAGGAGAGAAGACTTGCATTCAGGATACTTTCTGCTAACTGACAGAATTAAGAAAAGTAGGGTGATTTTAGCAATAAGACATTAAATAAATGTATCATGCATGAGGATTTTTTATGTTGACCTTACAAACTGCCTTCTTAACTCAGCAGGCAGATCAGACAGGGAAAAATCAGTGTATTTTGTAATAGAGCTGTGTATAGACACTAGTGATTACATATTTGTTGACTCTGGTTCAGGAAAATGTGAAGATTAGTACTTCCTTTACAAAAGTCTCATTACTAAACCACTGCAATGTACCACCACCATAAGCAACTATGTATGCTCTTGCTTTGTTCAGCTCAAAAAAACATGCCATGTTTTAAATTGCTGCTTAGGTCTGACTTATTTGTATTTATATTTATATATTCAGCATTACCCTAAAGAGAGTAATTTTTTTTTCAGGAGTATTACAGTGGATTTAACCAAAACATATTCTTGTCTTTCATCTGAAGGGAGACTGCTAGTCCTAAAAAAAAGGGAAGTCAGTCTCACAAGACAATATAAACATCCACGTTTTCACTTGAAAGGTGTCTTTAGAAGTGTCGGCATTTTTTCCAGTCATCCCAGCATACAACCTGTGTCTCAACGAACTACTCATAAATTAACCACAGACAGCTAAGGCATTAAAGAAGGTTGAAATGCAGCATTATTGTTTAGTTTGAATAAACAGTTTCCAGCGTAGAAAGATTGATTTATGTAATTGTATTTTGGGTACCCGAACAGGCTGTAGAATTTTTCTCCGAGGGAAGCAGGTTTCAACCCTGCTTTTCCCAATTCACTGCATTAACTGTAGGTAACCCACAATTTAGTATGGCAAGGCAGTAGTGTCCAAGTCTGCCAGAAATGATGGGCTGTAAGATCCTGCACAGCACCACCACACAATCAGTCATCCATGCCCTGTGTTCAGCCACCGAATTGAAAACCCAGGTTCTTTCCAGGAAGACAAAGACGACAGCAACTAATTCATCTGGAAAAATCTGTATTGATGAGGCCCAAGAAATTTATATTTCAAAGTGACAAAGTGGGTCACAAGAAGATAAATTTCATTTTGGAGTTTTCTTTTTAAAAAGAAATACTTTTCCCCTAGCAAGGATGCCTAATTGCAGTTTTTAGGCAAACAAAGCTAAAAAGGACAAATGGATTAATGATTATGCCTCTAAAATAAGGGTTATCTTTAATCCAAGCTCATGTTTTCATCTCAGCCATAAAAAAATGGTACAAAGCCTCGGATGAGACAACGGGGAGCTCTACAAATTCATTAAAAACAAATTAATGAATGGCATCACAATGATGTGAGCTTACAGTATTGATGCAAGCTTACAGAACTGAAAATAATTGAGACCTGAAAGCTCAATTCAGCAGGCAAAGAGGAGACTAAAGTTTACAAGTTTTTCTCCTTAGAGAAGACAATAAGTTAACGACACTTAAACACTAAAAAAAATTCAATACGCCTCACCTCTCACAGGCAGAGATTCTGTCTGCGTGGTACTATGCGCTGGTGTATGAGTAAGAAAAGCAAAGCTGCTTCTCCTTCACATGAACTACAGTCCAAGCATTCAGTTGGGAATTCATTGGTAGGAAGACTCTGGTTTTGCTCTAAATTTTCGTAAGTTGTAAGTATTTGTGTTTTGTCTTGCTGTCTTACACAAATAATACTTCTTTTTGCACTAGCTAAACCAGGTAAAAAGATTAAGAGTTGATAGTGTCATTTTGAGGAACTATTATCACAAAATAAAAAGTTTTCCTTTTGTTAGAAAAAAAAAAAAATATAAAACTATGTCCACATACAGAAGAGAAAAAAATATATTAGGATGGTCTCTCCTTGGCCAAAACAAAAACCAAGATAAAAACCAGAGTCCTCTGATGAGAAATAACCCTTTAGACTAGGGCAAATTGCAGACTGTGAAAGTAGCATGATTCAGTTAAAAAAAAAAAAATCATGCAGCACAAGGTATTCTGGTTACAGGGTGGTGTCACTGCTACCATCACAGTACTGGCTTCTGGAGCCACTCCAGAAGAAAATGAGCAGGGAGATCTGAAGCAGTAACGTGGGTATGTGCAGACCCTCACAGACAACACAACTGCACTACACTGCAAAACTAGTAGAAGCTGATCTCATTCTGAATTGGTACAAACACAAATCCAAAATTATCCTCAGTTTTTCCAGACATAGCAACCTCAGCATCATACTCTTTTTAAAAAAATAATTTAAAATGCCCACCAACCACTCAATCGCTAGAATAAATTTTGATATGGTGCTAAATCTACATCAGCGGAGACATACATTTTATGTTGCATCATCTACATTTTCAGTGTAAGTAAAGCAAAAGAACATCTGGATAGAGGGATGCACATGGATTTTAATTCCCTATAACTGTGCTGCAGCAGGACTGGCACTGCTCCAAAGTACAGACTTCTCACAGCTGTGTAGAGACTGTGCTGCACCACTGTGAGATGGAAACTCAAAGCACCCTCCAATGTATAAAACTCAACCATGGTTTTAGGGATGCTTTTGCCCTGTTACACTCCTTTGGTGCTTGACATGGGGCTTGGTCCCAAGCTAATCAGACTCCCACCTTGCTTACCTGTGGCCTCATCTGAAATCCACAGCAAACTGTACAACTAGGAAGAGAAACAAGTCCTGGAAAGGACAACTCTAGCCTGGCCTCAGTTGGGAATGCAAACACAACAGAGAGGGTGGTACAGAGCCAGCTGTGCTGTGCTGAGAGCTTCCTGAAATGCTCCTTGAGCCAAGTATTTCACTAAAATCCTGTAGGAAATCTGTATAAGAGACCAGTATCACAGCACCACATCTACAGTGCTCCACCCCTTGACCCCTCGGAGACAACCTGCACCTCTTGGGTCTGTACAGCTCTGCACAGCACAGATACACCTTAAGCAGCACAAGTAACAGAAATCCTAGAAATGGTCATAGAATCATAGAAGGTTTGGGTTGGAAGGAATCCTAGAGATCATCTGGTTCAACTCCCCCACCATGCACAGGGACACTTTCACTAGACCAGGCTGCTCAGAGCTTCATCCAGCCTGGCCTTAAGCACTTTCAGGGATGGGTCATCCACAACTTCCCCAGGAAATTGCCTCACCACCCTCACAGTAAAGAATTTCTTCCTAATATCTAATCTAAACATATACCCTTTCAGTTTGAAGCCATTACCCCTTGCCTTTGTCCTGTCACTGAATGCTCTTGTAAAAAATCCCTCTCTGTCTTCCTTTACGGGCTCTTTTCAGGTACTGAAAGGCCACAATTAGGTCATTCCAAATCCTTCTCTTTTCCAGCCTGAACAAACCCAATTCTCTCAGCCTTTCCTCCTAGGAGAGGTGCTCTATCCCTCTAGTCAACTTGGTGACCCTCCTCTGTACAGGTCCATGTCCTCCCTGTGCTGGAGACTCCAGAGCTGGATGCAACACTGCAGGTGGGGTCTCACCAGAGCAGAGGGGCAGAATCAGCTCCCTTGACCTGTTGCTCACACTGCTTTGGATGCAGCCCAGGATATGTTTGGCTGATGCCAGCATACCCAGTGTTGCATAGACCATTCCATTCCTCAAAAACCCGTTTTGCCCTTTTCTCCACACTCTACTCACTCTCGCTGTTCTCAGAAGCAGTTTGACAAAAGAGCACCTACCAGGCCTCTGTGAATGCCTCCTGCTCTCAAAATATTCCCCCACCATGGGGGGGAACTACAACCTTTAAACATCTTGGCTCACTTAACCCTGCCTGGCTGTGCCCACCTGGATATGTTCAGAAAAGCAGCATGCTGGAATCTCCCACTGCCTGGGGTGGTCCTGCACACTCAGGCACAGCTCAGTGACACAACTCAAGTTCAAGGACCACTGTACTGAGGCCACACAGACATCTTGTTCCTGCCCTGAAGGAGACCTGCTTTGCTCTTGCCTGCTTGTCTGTCTCTCTTCTTTTACACTTGGGTTTGGGTTTTCCCTGCAGTGACTGACATGTGACGCTGAGTCAACTTACCTACAAGTAGTGCCTTCCTGCACATTTCATGTGACCAATCAGGAAAAAAAAAAAAAAAAAGGACTAATGAGGCACTGGAATGGATAATAAAAACAGAATTACTTGTACTGCTTCAGATCCAAGGCAGCTACTGATCTGGAGACATTAAGACACTTCCTTGTAGAAGGACTCTATAAATATCTCTGCTGGTGATTTCTAGCTTCCTTTGAAGTGTCAGGCACTTGACGTTACCAGAGATTCCTCTGCATTAGGCAGACAGATGTGATATAACATATTAATCCCCAGAGGTAGATCACTATATCCCCTCCTGGCACTCTCCTAAAACTCAGCAGAAAAGAGTGAACTTAAAGCAAACCGCTTTGAAGATGTTTGTTGTCACTTCACCTATTTAGAGAAAAATGGTGTCAAAGCCAAATACTGTACTGCTGGAATCTGCTGGATGGCCTGCAACTCTGCTAAGTGCTATTTCTTCCATTTGGTCTGCAACTGCAAGGCCCCTCTAAGTACAGATAGTTCAGGATTGCGCCACATTAGACCTTTGTATTTTTTTTCAGCAGAAACACATCATACTCACAATCGAGGCTGTTTTAGACACTGTGACAACCAAGGGTCAACTTGAGCCAGAAGAGCTTCCACTACAAACAAAGGAACTGCGGTCTTTTTGTCATGGGTAGAGCCACTATTAGATTGCAATCCCAAAAAAAGTCCCCAAAAATTAGCCGGGGGAAGAGACAAGGCAAACAAGCTGCTTGCTAGTGACCGAAGCCTTCCCTGCTGTGGTTGCAGCACACTTCCCCTGAAGATCTGCTCTGTCACTACTTGGTAGCACAACAGGGTAGAAAGGTGAAAAGGTCCTTTCCACCCCTAAGTACATCTACACCCACAAACACAAGCAAAGAACACACCATCCCAATGGAGATCACCTGGAGCATGGAGTATATTATTCAGGGGCTTATTGACTATGATTATTTTCAAAAGAGATACATTATAGTTTTGTGCTACAAAGTTCTGTCGGGCTCTGTAGACTTGCAATTGCTGTATGGGAAGCACATCTGTGTCTATGAAACACGAATTACAGAAGGCCTTTGTCTCTTTTTTCCTTGAGGTAGGAAAAGGCACTTAAACCCCTATCTCCAAAGGTGTTTCTGTTTTCTATAAGTCATTTAACTCCCACTGAACTTGGTCCTTAACTGCCTTAGAGAAGCTGACATTTAGGTTTTATCTAGACAATTTTTGAAAATACCTCCAGCTCCCTGGAAAGTAAAGGAACAAATATTAGTGACATCTCTTAAAAGAGGAGAATAATTAGAAAAAGTGAAGCCTAGAGCAAGTTTTGCAGAATGATGCCTGCTTAAGATAGCAAGAACAGTTTAAGTAGCACAGCAATACAATCAAGCTACACTGGAAAATGAAAATAAAGGTCAGCTCAATTTATTTTGGCTGTATATATTTTGATTTTGGCTACCCACACCAAAATCAGCTGTAGCTTTGGTTTTACTTTTTTAAATTTATAGCGATAGTTAAAAGCATGTACAATTTTATTCTTTTTATCTATAAAAATAAAAAGAAAAAAACCAAAATCAAGTAGAGTTTGAAATATCATTGAAAGTTTCCAAAGACTTCCAAAGATGGTTTTAGATACCTACTCTTATTTCATTTTAGGTATCATTTGTGACACTTCACCCAGCTCTATTTTGCTTTGTATTTATAAAAAAAAAAGTGT
This sequence comes from Oxyruncus cristatus, assembly GCA_013399855.1. Lineage (NCBI taxonomy): Eukaryota > Metazoa > Chordata > Aves > Passeriformes > Cotingidae > Oxyruncus > Oxyruncus cristatus. Next base: position 1,241,017 of record VXAY01001848.1, read on the forward strand.
AAAGTGTCAACTTTGTGTCACAGTGTTGGATGCATCTGGGTCTGTTAACCTGCATACAGTTCAGTTCAGGACCCATGACCTTGTGTCCTTTAGTTTTCACAGCAATAGTATAGTTCAATCCCAACCAGTCAACTTTACAAGACACTCAGAATGCCTCCAAAACAGACCCTTCTCTCTCTCTCCTCTCTTCCTCTCCATCCCTGGTCAGAAAATACTATTTGTTACTATTTCTTATTTATACTCAGTTTGTGCCTATGCAATGGGTATGAAATGCATGTGCCAGTTAAATGGACATTTCCCATGACCTAAATTAAAATAAGTTGGAAGTTGTTAGAGAGCTGAGATTTTTTTTAATCCAAATTTGTTTTGCCAAACAAAATACTCCCCAAATATTCATTTTACAAGCAATCACTACCATAAGAGAAATCTGCCATTGCATACTTTGTTGCAAATTTCCAGCTTTATACATGACTGCAGTTTTGGGAATATAATGGCCAAAACTGGAACCAATTCTATGTATAAATGTTAACATTTCTATGAAGAAACAAGTAAAAGAAAAATTTGACCCCTTCATCTCTTATCTAACAGGTGTTCAAAAATGAACAGGAACAATGTTACACAGTCTCTCAGTTCATCACAGAAAAAAAAAAAATTCTACTTCACTGGTTTCCTTAGGTTGAAAGTTATTTCACATCAGATTTGTTAAACATATCGCTCACATTAGAGGAGACAAGAAGTCCTTGTGAATGGATCAGTAAGCTCATTCAAACTATTCAAATAACTTCTACAAATGTCAAGTTTTAGAAAACAAGAGCCTGTGCAGAATATGCCTATACAATTTTACTTTAGAACACGATCCTCTGATACTTTTTTTATTAAAACCACAGCACTAGCAATCACTGCCAACAAATGATGCTGATCTGAAAGCTCTAGCTGTATGAAGCAGCACCTTCAGAGAAGAGGAATATATTATTAAAAAGTGCTACAAAACCCTGTGATGTAAAAAAAAANNNAAACCCGTGAAGTAAAAAAAAAAAAAAAAAAAAAAGCTATGTACCTTCTTAGAGAGAACTACAATAATCCTGCTGAGGAACATTCATGTGCACAGCTGAACTACCCACATAAGGCTGGTAAAATATGTGATTAAATTCTCAGAATAAGCTCTGTATCCCTACACAAAACTCTTTGGTAAACTGTTCTTAATGTTAACCAGGTGTCCAGAAGCAGATGAAAACCCTTCTGAGGAGTCCTTTTAATATAACAGTTTAAAGTAAATAATCATTTTGAAGTACAATATAAAGAGAGGTTTTGGTTTGTTTTTTTCCCTTTAAGTAGAGCTCAGTGCTACTTAGAAGCTACACTGAATTAAGTAATGTGGGGCTGGGGGGTGTTGCAATTATATTGAGAAATAAACTACACTCCCATTACACTGATTGGAATGCACTTTCAAAAGAGAAATGTAATTTTATCATGAGCTACAGGAATCAAAGTCTTGGGTTGTTCTTCGTTGGGCTTTTCTTATTTCATTTGTGGGTTGTTTTTTTTTTGTTTTTAAATGGACCTAAAATTCTCAGATGCCCTTTCAAGTCAATACTCAAGGCGTTAGACTCACAGAAGAAACACAGCCCTCAAAATCCAGGGTTATGTAGAACAAAATAAAACAGGCAAACTATTTTTCAACAGCAAAAGGATTCTGGCTTCAAGCCCAGCCATTGGTGTCCAGAGTGTAGAAACCTCATGTACTTGAGGCACTGAGGAAAATGTTTCCCCAATGACCATCTGATAATTCCTGAACTACACTCTTCCAATGCCAGGCAGCGAGGAGGGTGGGACACAATGCCCACAGCCACGGTCCCTCCCCGAGTCCTTACAGAATGAGGCTCTGCAGCAGGGGAAGCAACTCACCCGGAGCCCAGGGAGTTTCCCAATGGCATTTGCTCCTATCAGTCCACAAGGGCTCCATGTGTGCCTCCTCACCCTTTCTGTAATCACTGCATAATGTAATCGTGCCACGAAAACCTCCCTGTGCTCATTTCTGACTTCTTAATTATAACAGACCTCCTAACGGGGTTTTCTATTCTTGCTCATTTGGTATAACCCATAAAGAAAAGTATCTAGCAATATTGCTCTGTGTGCTTTATTTAACTTTCATTTTAATATCTAAAATAATCTTTTCACGCCTTTAAGCATCCAGCCAGAATAAATATGGCTTCTGATTCTAAGCAGGGAACCTTTTTTCTTGCTCACTGGCTTGCTTGTGACTATACAATTTAATTAACATTTCTGAAGTACCTTCTCTGCCAGATAATGAATTCTTTCAACTTTGCTTTTCAAAAACACTATATAATAAATCACAAGGGAAAAATCTTTATTTTTAATTTTTCCATTTATGTATTTAATGAACATTATTGAATTTTTGCCAAGTATTTATTGGAAACTTAGAATAAATATCTGTGAACTACTATTTCATTTCTGTCTGGGAGGATGAAGTGTTCTGCTGACACCAGAACTTTAATAATAATTAGCTCCTTTATTAGAAATCTGCTCTTCATTTTCAGTAACATTATAAAAGGCTGAGTTTTAAACTAAACTGGAAATCAAAAGCTGGAGTTTTTTATTGAATCTTTTCCATCTTTCGAATGTAAGTTTTGAGGAAATCTTCAAAAACACAGACTGTAAAATGCCACGCCATGCCTAGTACTAATTAGTGCTCAACACTGGATTTGGAGTTTTCAGCAAAAAGTACCATCCTGCCCTCTTGAACTGCCTTAGTTACGCCTGCAGTTCTCTCTCTGAAACACACATTGTTCTGATGAACCTGCTGCATTTTTATGTGCAGCCCCTTAGATCTTTTCCGTGCCTTGGCACTGGGAGGCCTCACTTCCCAGCTGACCCTTGAGAGGTGCACCAGTGGTCCCGTCTCCCCGTTTTGTCAAGGCTTCAACTCTCTCTCTGTACCCTTTGTTCTCATTTATTAACCTACCTCTGTAAAGGAATTGTTCATGTTCCATTTCAAGATACACGTATTGCAGCTTTAATTCCCTAAACGCAAGAAAAAGTGAAATACCAGCACAAACACCAGAACTCTTACTATACTCACCCCCAAATTTCTGTCATATGCCCATGGAAGAGTTACTGCCAGTAAGTTTGCAGGGGTACATTGAGTGACAAAATGGGATTTACTTTGTCACAGATCTCTAAGGCATGGCATTGATTGTTTAATTAGGAACCACAACAAGCCTCCTTTAGAAAGAAATGACTTTTCAAGAAGCTCTGTTATCCTCAGAGTATTTCACCAGTATGGTGAAATAGAACTCAATATTTAGAAGTATTACTTCTTGCATGCTGATATTTTGACAGGATCAGGTCCATTAAAATAGAGCTTTTAGTGCATAGTCCTTTATTTCTCTGTGTAAACTACCATAGTTATCTGAAGTTTCCACACTTATAATGTATCTAAAGCATCAATTATAAATCAAAGCATCCAACATTCAGTAGGTTTCAAATTATGAATGCTCTTGATCATATTTCATCTTACAGCTTCTTTGACAAACTATAAGACAAAAGATTTTTTTTAAAGCCTAATCTTTACTAAATAATTGGCTATGTAATTGTTATGTTTTTGCATTTATGAAAAGGAACTGTGTATTTTCATTCTGAATTCTTTTTAGGCTAAGGGAACAACAAAACCAAAACAAAAATTGAGACCACACTGCATACTCCCCTGCAAACAAAGGGCTCTTCCCACAATATCCACAGATTTCCCATAGGCAAAAGTTAAATATGTCAACACAAGAATAAAATCACGATTTGGTTACTTGGCATACCTGTAACAGAAGCACTTTAAATGGAAATTACAGCTTGGCAAGTACCAGAGCAATACTATTTTCATGTACAGCCCTGACTAGTGTTTTAAGAAGCAGTATCACTTTCTTTTTTGGCCATCAAAAAATTCTTGATTCGAGGGGTGAATATTGACTGTGGCTAGGCTGTAGGCCAATATTTATGAGTTAAAAATAAATCTTGATATTGAGGAATATAAATGCCAGTGTTTGGCAGAAGTCTGTGCACGTACACATACCCTTTTGCTTTAAATCAGGGTAGATGTTTCCCTGACTCAGAACTGTCCTGTATCTCCTTGCAGTCCTTCACATCATACCAGGCTAGGGACTGAGACCCAGTGTGAAATACTATCCTCTCTTCTGCACCCAGAAAGAATAGGAATTGTGGCATATTCCTGTCACAAAGCACTCCTGGTTTCATTAGCAGCAGCAGCAGCACAATGAGCAAGCTGACTTGTAAGAAACATGCTCTTCACATGTAGAGCACAGACTGTACTGTTCCTGTCTCAGCTGTTCTTTCCCGTTATTGACCAACCAGAATTAACTCCAGATTTCTCCATCTCTGCTCTAAGATAAATAGTAAGTATTCCCCAAGAAACCTCATCTTCTTTCCTGGTCTGCTTTTCTACAATTAGTTTTTTTGGTTTTTTTTTTTGTTTTTTGGTTTTTTTTGGTGACAGAGTGATGCCTTGACCAAGGTGTTCCCTGTTTCCCACAGTCTGGGAGAGCAAGCCACAAGAGCTGTGGTATTTTTATGCCATTCTCAGCTGTGGAAATCTGAGACGTGATTCACTGTTTACTGAAGTAGGTGGACAGGTTGACATTGATCTCAACAGATAAAGAACCTGACCTTTTACACACACGTTTTTGCTCCCAAAGGAAAGCCAGGTATGGGCAGAAAAGAACAATCAGAAGTTATCAAGACCTGGTGCAGTCCATTTTTTCACTCACATCTTCTGTTTTCCTTTCTGTATCATCCTGATACCTTTCTAGATTTGTGGGCAATTTTTTGATATGAAGACAGAACCTTCTAGTATTTCTGGAGGAGACAGACAGGCACAAATAACATCCATTTTTTTCCTAGAGTTGTCCTGGAGGGTGACCATCAAGAACAGCTTAAAAGATTATAATGCTTTTATTTTAACAATGCTTTTTTACTTTTGAACTTTTTTTTTCCCAATCAATTGATAACAACCAAATGGTATTTGATATTCTGGTTTCTCTTTGTTTTTCCCTGGAAGATTCCATAAATGTGGCTTTTTAATTATATACAGTAGCAGGCCTTTACCTGTATAAAATTCGTAACTTCTAGTGGCACATCTTAATTGCAGCACTTCCTAAAAACTAAGTACTCAATTTTACTCCCTTTTTTATGTAATGATAAAAGTGTATGTAATGATAAAAGTGTAGGTATCTATGGGATTGTAGACAGCAAACCTCTGTACCATATAGAAAAAAACCAGATAACTTGCACGTCAGATTTAAGTGTAGTTCAGAATTCTCCAGGTTAGCAGATTATTTTTATCACATTTCGTCAGCTCAGCAGTGCTTATTTCTTCAGTACATCAAACCCAAGATTCTAAGGACTTCTCAGAAGAAGAGCTTGAAAATAAAATTTGGAAAAAAGTTTGCTGTTCTGCTGATATCATGCACAGATGGACAAACTGTTCAACTCCCTAAATGCGGTTTCTTTTTCTATGCAAAAGCAAATCATTGCAAACACTTTGGTGCAGAAGAGTTTCCCTGCATTCACAAAGAACCTGAAAAAACTTTAATGTGAAGGGGCTCTTTAATTTCAAGACTGATAACTTGTAGTAAATGAACAATCCCTCAGGTGTCAATCATTGGCCCTGTCTGAAGCATCACATTGCTAAGATCTACAGAATCTGCAAATAACCCCTCTTTAAAACAAGTTACAGTGTTGTAGACAGCTAAGATTCACTTTAAAAGTTAAGGAAACTTGCATTTGAAGTGGTAATATTTAAACGCAGAGCAAAGAAAAAATTAAACAGATCTAGAAAAATACTGAGTTTAAGCCAAATGCCACAAATTGACTATTAATAGACTTTACGTTCCCCTTCATGACGTCTTTTAAATTAGGGTACCATTGTTTCTGATGATGAAACAACTCAAAACAAGTACAGATAGGACAAACCTGCAGAAGTTTTTCTTAGGAAGGAACCACTTACTAAACCACTGAAGTTGTGGGAAGTGGGTATTTTATCTGCAATTTTCTGCAACAAGACCCTGGGGATACATTAGACTAATGATTCAATAATCATTAAGAGCTTAGAAGTATGGAGTTTTTAAAAAAGATTCTTATTGAGCACATCACAGTTTTAAACGGAATACTACCGTATTCCAAATTCTCTTTTCTGGCAAAGTACTCATACTTAGCGACCCTCAGGAGGACCTAGGACCAACCCTTTAAGATATTAATTATATTTTTCATTTCATTAAACACTTTTCATGTACCCCTTATATTGACATATGAATGTTGTCCACGTTACTTCAGACAGATCCTAATATGAGTTAAACTGGAATAAAAGAAAAGTCATCCATTCTGATGCTACAACTATAGTCGGACTGATTCCTCTTCATATTTTTCCTAGACTAGCTGGGAATGTGTACAGTGATTCCTGAACCTCTCAAGTTCTATTTCTGTCCAATTGTTTATTTTTTTTTTCCCCCCTCCAAGGTTCCTGCTTGATCTAAGGCTCCCAGAAGCTGCAGCACTCAGAAAACCTCCCTGTTCTGAGAAGGTCTTCTCTTTGGTGGTGCAGCGAGTACCCAGCTGGAAATTAAATCTCACTAATACCAACAAGGGAGTTTTCTTTGATGTATCAAATCAATAGAGGAAAAAAACTAACCACAGACAAACATTTGGAAAACCAAAAGAACAAAAAAACCAAACAAGCAAGCATGTTCCCTTCCTTCCCACACATGTTTTTGCTGCTGTTGCCTCTCATAAAAAAAACTACTTGTGTTATGCTTTCCGTGCACTTCAGTGAGAAGGACACCTAGGCAATCAGCAAAATTAAGACACAAACAGGGAGGTAAATGCTGTTCGTTAAGAAACTGGCACTGATCATACTTTTCAAGCTTAGGGTTGTGGTAAATAATTTCTCTTGCATTTATGCAAGAAAGAATGCTGCTGTTCATACATAATGGAAACACATACCCAAGTCAGTGACCTTTTAAATCTCAGATGATGCCAGCATGTAGTATAGACATACATTTAGTAAAAGGAGCTGTGTCTAACTATGTTATTCTCTTGAATTCCACATATGAGATGCTGAAGGAGTGCAGGAGTTTTAATTCATCAGCTGATCAATGAAATTAAAAACAGGATTAAATATTCTGAAATGTTAACTATCACTATAATGCAAATTTTTAATTCAGAGAAACAGCCATTTGCATTCTTTGAAACTAAAATACTTATCATATTTCATTGGTTGGAGGAGGGAGAGATTTCAGCATCGGAAGTTTTGATAGCAATAGTGTTGGTAATGGACAAAGTTATGTGCTGCCAAACAAGTCATTCCAAACAGAAACTTTCATTTTCCACAGTTTTGAGACATATTTAAGTTCCTCTGCTCTCATATCTAGAGTAAGGGTGTTCATTGCACCTGCCCAAAAGTTATGCCACTAAACTCAAGGAGTTGAGATCCATTACCATGACCACTCAGAGTAAACCAACACAAGCCACCACGGGAATAACCTCCTCCCCCATCCCCATACGGTGTATATACCTGTAAATTGCAAGTATAGCATATATATATATATATATATAATATATATATAGCATATATATACTACAAATCAGCAACTCCACTTAGCCAGTGATACATCTCCTCTAATTTTTCCTATTTTTCTAGATTATATTAAGACTGAGGAAATAATTAGTATTACGTGGAAGAGGCCTAAACTGGTTGAGAAGTAGAAAAAGTTGTGGTTTATTTCTTGTCTGAATTACCAGATGTATACATTCAGTTATCTCTGCACACAGAATTCAAATGCCCACATCCACATTTCACAACATGCAGCAGACAAGGACCACACTGCTAGTCGTGTTATCAACGTGGTATCACAGAGCAATGAATGGAGCTGCTCATCTGTGGGTGCCAACATCCAGAAAGAAGCAAAATCAAACTACAAAACATTCCATATGTAACATGCTATTGAACATGCTTAGTATGTACATGTACATAGAAAATTCCAGGTCTCTCTGAAGATTTCATTTTTTTTGGATATGAACAGATAGCATAAAGTTTCAGATGTTGTGAGTCCACTGTCTAAATACAACTCGGTAAAGTTGTGAAACGCAGGGTTATCTTCTGAATATAGATCTAACTTCAGCACAGTAATTAAAACTGAAAATACTTATGCACAAATGTTAAGCAAGTGATAAAATACCACATGCACAGTTTTATCACTTCGAAACCAGACCTTTACACATTTGAAGGTGATCTACATACTGAGCCCTCAAACATTTAACTAAGCCAAGATAAAGATTGTGGTACCAGCCTGAGGGGAGAAGGTTTGATTTTTACTTTTCTTAAGAACCCAAGGGTTAATTGTTTCACAAGTCTGAAACACAAACCTGACCATTCACAGTCATTTTATAACTGCAGATTTAGCCAGAGTTTCTGTAATATTGTTTCTACACAAGTGAAAGCAAAACCCGGCTTCATAGTTTACCTTAGGATAAAGCCTGCAAAATCTTCAAATCATTTTTGCATCAGAAAGCTAGGGTAACATATGAATTTTCATACCTTCCATTAGAATTTAGCAAACACACAACTATCATTTGGACACTGAACAAATAATTCTGCTTTTTCTTTAATCTCAAGGTCTTAGGAGGAGAAAAAAAAAAAAACCAACCCCAAACCCTTCACACTTTCCTTACTCCTGTTGCCTTCAAAAATTACCAAAGTGGCTGAACAAGTCAGATTCACACACTGAAAGCAGTAGAAGACAGCCCACTCTTTCAGTCATTTGGGCGTACAGGAGGCTCAAATTAAAATGCCAAGATTTCAACATTAGAAATGAATTAAATACTCAACAGGAAGACTCGAGTTGTAGAGAAAAATAGATATAAAACTGAGCAGCCTGGTGGACACTGGATTTATATTTTATCACCAGCATAGTTTCACATTAAAACAGTCAGTGGGGCGGAATCATTTCCCACGGATCATGAATCAGCCGCTTTTCGACTGTGTCCAGCATTCAACTTGGTACTACAAGCAAGAGTAATGGTACAGCACCCGGTAATTGAAGCAGATCTGCATTGCCTTTTGGAATTGGACTGATTTCTGCCCCAGTTGCTTTGGGAACTAACCAGATCATCAGGAAAAACAGATTAGAAAAATTTACCAGGGTCACATTATAGAGTTCCCACTTACTACACAGCACTGGCTGTCTGATCCTGCACTGCTTATTCCCATGAGCAATACTTACTGAAATGCCCACTCCTGCTCACCTAAAGAGAATAAATGAGAAATCCTTGCTCATGAATTAAGTATTTACAAGATGAGACCTTTTCTTTGACCTTTCAGTTACATTATCATATATATTTAGAAGTCATGGTGTTAACAGCCCCATTTTATGGCTTTATATTTACATATTCCAAGTGTTTTAAAAGTTGCAAATTGATATGGTGGTAATTGTTTTCCTCGCTTATTTCTCTAACACTTCAAAAGTAATTTCTGAGAACTTTCCCTCCTGGCATTAACTTTAGTTTCTATGGAATACATGCTGACCATAGCAGTACTACTAATGTTAAGTATTAAATAATGACTAGAAGGTGTCTACTGTTAAAGTCAAATGAACAAAAGTTTTTGGGATGAGGCTCCAAATCCAACCATAATCTTGACTGCCTCATATAGGAAAAATTAGGTTTTCCTGTAATGAGCATTATTTATGTCCCTTCTATATTCTTAAATATTTCAATTTACTGCACTGATACAAAAGAGCAAACCTTCATTGATCTAAAACATTATTCTATAACATACAAGAATTATTTAGGATTTGACGGGCATACACTGGATATTAGGTTTGGAATAAACACAATGAACATCCTGCATCACATAAACATTATGTTCCAACACACTGCGTTTACCATGTTTGGTTTGGAAGGAAGAGAAGTATCAATTAAAAGGCAATGGCTTGGACATTATGTCCTTCAGAAAATAAAAATAATAGTGGAAAATTATTTTTATTCCAAGAGAGTGAGAGAAATCTGAGAACAGGTAATGCATGACTTAGGGCAGTGAGATGATAGCTGTACCTTTCCCTAGAGTTGATGTGCAACCATAGCAGAATTATCCCATATACTGGAGGCAATACGGATGGTCCATAACACCAACCGTAAATCCTTCTTTTTCTTTCATATTGGTCATAATTAAAGCAATGAATTGTCTTTCTTGCCTATTTTGTCTACCTATTTGCAATTTCATGTCACTCTTCTACCAGTTTGAAGCCTTATAAACTATGTCACCCTTCATAGCCAATGCCACCATCCACTCCAGCTTCAGTCCAAAGCAAGGAATAATAAGGCTGGGAAAAGAAAGAGCCAGAGATCAGTTTCTGCACCTAAACCCAGAATAGCCTTGTTTACTAATTTAATTTGATAAAGTCAGTAATTCAATTTCTTCATAAATATTTGAATGTTACATTTTGCTAGGTAGATCTCTGCTCATTTGATCTAATGGCTGTCCTTTCAAAAATGTCACAGAAAGCCATTAGAATAGCTCCACCAGTGTTAAATGGTTGGGCATAAATGGTGATTGCTGAGAACAATATCCTTTGCCCATAGCCCAGTGATGTAAGGGTTGGATAATTTTATTACCTTTAATAGCATTTGCAGCTATGCAAGCTAAGCCAATGATATGGGTAATCAAATCTTTGACTTACAAGATGACCACCTGTGGCTATTAGGGAAGGGATCCCCACTATCTCAGGTCCAGGCACAGTGCCCCGTAACAAACAGTCCTATGTTTCAGAGAAGGAAAAGGGACAGGAAGAGGGATGAGAAAACTGGTCTAGAGGGCAAACAAATTTAGTTTTCATCAGAATTGATCTGAACCACTGCTCATTCACAGAGAATCTTAAACGTGAAGTACAGGGGAACTTCTGAAATCGTCTTGTTGCCCCCTGCAAATCTCCTGCTTTGGCAGGTCTGTCTGTAAGAGGCAGATGGGCAGGGCTGCCAAGGAAGGCCAACCTGACCCAGTGACTCACGTGTGCTATATTCTACCCTGCTCCAGGGCTGCAAATGGTTGCAAGTACAACATTTTCAACTGCAAGAGGCAGTCCCAGCGCCGTCCCTGGAAGGGGGAGCACAAATGAGGTGGGAAGAGCTTCAAGGCATGTGTTCTGTTCACTTATTAAGATCGCCTCATTTCCTTAATTGTAGACTAATTGTGCAGGCTGACCACAATTTAACCGGGTATAAAGGGAGAATAGTGTCCAAAAACTTAGCAAAGTAGAGCTGGAGTTGTAGATATTTTCCAACTTACGCAGCACTTCTTTCATTATTTCTTAGCCTACCATGTGTTTTTTTTGGTCTCACCTCTGAAGACTTGAGCTTGACCCTGAAGATGGCATGGTGCAGAAAAGGTGTACTGCACTTCTGGAGTACTTCAAATAAGAAGGCAAGTTGCAATGTCAGAGTGATTTTAAGCATCTCTGTTGAAACTGTGTAAATACACTGCAAATTATATAGCAAATATACTAAAAGAGAGAAGACAAAATATTTAGTCCTGAACTACCACATATTTGAGGTGAAGTTTATTCCATGGCAGCTACCAGGGCTATTAAATCCTGAACTTTGGATCCAGAAATCTGCTAAACCAGATAACAACAAAGTATTGTTCAAAGAGGTACATGATAAATCAAAAATATCTCCTATGTGAAATTAGGAAGCAGGAAAGTAACTTTTCTTTATGTTGCACTCACTTCCAACAATACTGCATTGCAGAAAGCATTTAGCTTGACGTGTTCTTCTATTATTTTATTTTATACTTCATTTGTTTCTATTACATAGTCTTGCACTTTATCATTAGGGTGTTCTGTTGTTGCAAACAGTCACATTGAATTCTGATCCAGTTATTCCAGAGGAAATTTTTTGTCAGCCTTTAAACTGAAACAAATGGACGAGTGTGACATGCAACAGTTTTAATAATGTGTTGACTCTTGGGTATTCATGGCCTTTAGATGCCTAAAAATAATAATGCTTTTATATGAAAAACGAATATTGATTAATGAACTGTATTTTTTTTTAAACAGTCAAGCCAGTAGCTGTACTTGTCATGTAATTTGTTATAAATCACATAATGTATATACCAAGCAAAGATATACCAAGCAAATTGAATTTTTTCACTGCAAAATGCCTCCCTATCATAACCGTATATCCTCTGTTGTCCTCACCCATTGAGGACAAATACACAAACAAACAAAAAAACACCTATCCTGTCTGACATATGCTTAACGAATTTGTGCATGAGTAATTATAAGAAAAACTTCAGCAATATGGTAGCCATCTGTGAAAATTACTAGGTTCTATAAAAACTAATATCCTATACATGTCAGAGTTCCTTTATCTGCAGGTGCTGTTACTGGAAAAGTTTTTCTGGAGCTGAAGATACATTTAGTATTAAATACTTGCAATTTTTTTTTCCATGCAAAATACAGACTGAACAATCATTACTGTAATATCTGTAATACACCAACTTCTGCTAAGACACCAAGACCCTAAGTATCCTCAAATTTGACCAGACAGCGAACTTCAGATCAAATGGAAAAAATATGCACTAATTGACCCCTTCACGTGATGAAAAAAGCAATGAAAGGAAACTAACTTCAGTTATGCTCAACATAAGGAAAAACATGAAGAGCAGGATATTTACGTGAAAATATCAGTGAATATCACACTCCTGTAGACAACCTAAACACGCTATGAACACTTTGATAAATAGAAATCTAAATCCACACTCCCTTATCTTTACATTCATCAAACCAAACCATTTCTCTGGAATTGGAAACAGGGGATTGCCAGAGCATCCAGGTGCAGGGCCAGGTAGCACATGGTTTCTGCTGCCAGCACAGTCACCTGAAGACTTCACCCACAACCTCCCTTCCCTGTCAGCCCCAGCCTGAACATTTTGAAGAGCTGATTTTCTCCACTTGAAGTTACTGCTCTTGAAAGGAACTAGAGAATTGTCTTTTTTTCTGTTGTTTATTTGTTTGTTTAAAAGCATTACCCTTTTAACACTCCTTTGTATGTATTTCATTAAGCCCCAAGGTCTATCGCCCTGACTCCCATGAAATTCAGAACCAGTAAAGGTGACAGAACATGGATGCATGTTGCTTCTTTCATCTCTCACCCCAGAATTTACTTGTTTTCACTGTACTTAAAAGGTCCGGTAGTAGTGGGTATAATAAATTTTTTGCACATAAACATTGGAGAGTTTATTTACAGGCCTTCAGGAAACCTGTAATTCCTTTTTATACTAAAATATCCTCAGGTAAGAAAGCTTATCTTCTCACGGTGTTTCCAAAAAAATTTTCCTAAATCACAAGTATCATGATTTTCTACATTTTCTCTCAAAGCTCCTCATGGAACTCCTTTGATTCAGAGCACTCCAAGTTGCCTATTACTGGAACAATAACTTCCCTCAATAATATGTAAAATACAGGCAATTCCATCAATCTGGGGTATTTTTCCTAACTTTTTAGACAGAAGAAAACTGTATTATTTTAGTTGTAAAAACCAAACACATCAATTTTCATCTGAGCAGCAACAACCCATTGTTGCAGTAATGCAGTTCATTTCTGTACTTCTCAATCTTCGAGTGTTTCAAAAGAAAGTCACTTGTTCTTTCACTCACCAGATCCACCACAGAAGGATTGCTTTAATAGAAATTCTCCTCATGCAGCGCATAAGACAGAGCATTCCTTAAATCTGGAAGTAAGATAAAGCAACTCTTCCTAATGATCTGTTTGCAAATGCAATTGATTGTTTTTCTAGTATGTCTGGTTGCAGTCAGGAGAACAATTTATGGATCTAAAAAAGACGGTTTTCATTTAACATGTGTCTATTTTGTAGTACACTTCAAGTTTATTTTCAGGGAGCCAAAACAGTTGACAACATAAAAAAGGGGATATAAATCCTAATTTTTTTAATTATCCTGATTAATTTACATACACTGACAACACAAAGTATGATTTTATTAGAAAGCTGAATCAATCATCAAAATCCTTTAAAAACTTGCCTTGCTGTTCTTCAGTCTCCACTTTCTCTTTGTTTGTAAATATTCAATGGATTTCATTTTTGCAAATAAATATAATTGCATTTGGCTCATAAAAAAATTGGTTTGTAACCCTCTTTCAGAGTGTGCCATCGCAGCATTTACAAGTATAAAAATGCAATCATAAATCTTCTCCACAATACCATCGCACTTAAGAAAAAACAATTTTCTTTTCAGAATCAAGAGAATCTAAAAAAATCCCACATATTTGGTAATGGAAACTGCTTTGGAAAATTGCATCTTTCAGAAAAAGAAATCCTAAAGAGCCAGCTACTTTCCAGCAGGAAAGAGTGAATATTCAGAAGTGTAAAAAAAAAAACCCAGAAGATACAATGCTACTTTGCATGTCAAGTCAGTTTTGAAATAACATTTTGACATATTTTAACAACCAGGTTTAGGAAGTCTCATAGTGCAAAATCCTTAGCACTCCCACACAAATCAAGCAAAGGAGTGATTCTTACATAGGATTACTATAGGATTACTGTCTGTGAAATCATACTATATAGAGTAGAATGTTTTCTACAGGTAGGTACCCAACTAAAAAGTCCTCAACGCTTCTCCTGAATTCCAGTTAATTTATCATCTATTATAACTGTAAAAATACAGGACTTTTTCCCTCCTTCTTTGATATTAACACTCAAAAACAAGCTCAAAGATACTTTTAGAAGCTCTACGCGGACATAAAATTTCAAATTGCCTACTAACACTCTGGAAGAAAATTCATGTTATTTTTTAGTTGTCCCAAATGGAATTAAATGCAGTGCAGAATATAAAGCTGGTGCAATTTTATATTATCAGAACAGTAAAGAATGTGGAGGTATGCTACAATACACCCAGGGAAAAAATCTTTATGGAAACACAAAAAATATTGCAGTTTATTATACTGTACCAAATGCTTAAATGTCTTATTTCACCAGCCATTGCATAACAGGGCGCAGAGTTTCTTCACAATTAAGCCATTAAGTCAGCGATTATAAAAAAGAACAGCAAACAGAAACAGATTAAGAAAATTTACATTTTTTTTTCCCCTCTAAAGTTTTATTCAGTAATATTATCAACAGACAGAATTATAAACATTTCACTGATCTGGTCAAGTCTATTTGTAGGCCTTCCCTATTTGTAATTCCACTGGGACTCTACTTAAGTAGTTTTATTATTGCCAGCTTCAGTCATGAGACAGGGGCACACACCCAAGAACCAGAACAGCAGGAAAAGCAGAATGCAGGATGCCTTCTCTGCTGACATGAGGGAACAAGGAATGCGACCTTCGAAGCTCTTGTTGGAACCAAAGACAGGGGAGAAAAATAAAACCAAACGTGGACAGCTCCAGTTTTACTGAAAAGAAAAATGTCACCAACCTGCACTCCAACGCCTGCAGTCCCTAAATATGCCTCACAAGAAAGGAATAAAGAATCTGTGCAAGAGGAGCAGATGGGCAAAGTCTACCAATATGTACATAATGCAGAGCAGAGAGGTCATGTGTTCTAGTAGGGAAGAAACAGAAGCTTGAAGCCAACTGTTGTATTATAAATAGCCTTTAAAGAAAGCAGGCATGACCTCACTAAAACACTTCCTAAATGACATAGTTTCAAGATAAAGCATAGTCTCTTTACGATAAAATGTATCAGCAGAATGAAAAAAGCTGTAAAATTAACAAGCAACGCTGAATAATCCTGAACCACACTGTTATTAATAACTGAAAAGTTTAGCAACTAAAAAAATGCATTGCTAAAATTTAATAAATTTAATAAAGTTGAATTCGACGATTAAATGTAATTGAAAAAATGGTAACACCAAAAACTAAATCTCGTTTTAACATCGACAACAAAACATTTCCTTTCTTATTTTAGAATTGTCATTCATGTGCAATCTAGTTTGCCATCCAGGGGAATATGAACCTGAAGTCCAAGGCAAGTATTATTTTCATGTTTTTACCTTTTCATCCAGGAAACATTCTGCTCCTGACTTATCAGCTAACTGGCACACAGCATCAACACATAGAGGGTTTCGTTCTCCTTCCTCCTTTCAGGAAGTTCTCTCAGCACAGAAGTGAACTTGTTTCACATATTCCTACATGCATCTAGACCTGCTTTATTGAGTAAAGGGACTTTCACGATTGGCTGCAAGTCAAAACATCCTGGGATAAGAGCTGACTGTATCCAAGAATGAGAGCATTAAAATAAAAAAAGTAAAGCAAGATTCTCATGTTAGAATTAGCAAGATGTTCAGTCCCATAGCTGTGAAGAAGCTTTAAAAACAAAGAAGATTACGCAGCAAAACACTGCTTGTATTTAAAACGTTTGAGATACTGATAACTAACTATTGCAACTGTATCTCTCTTTTTATTACCTTTTACATTCAATGAGTGAATACTACGGAGTAGAAAGGCTTGGCTCTGTAGCACATCACTTGTTTCACGTACACCTAATCTGATGGCATGAAGCAGCAGATGCTCATTTCTGCACTGATAAAAGGTATAACCTCCGTGTTTACCTTTGTATAAGGTACAGCCCCTGTATGGAGTGAGAACACATACAAGCTATACATACACCTGTACTATAGAAGCTGAATTATAGAAGTAGGTATCTCTCTACCTCCAGGCTACTTGGTAGACAATTCAAATCAGAAAGTAATTTATCCTTACAGACTAAATACTTTTCTTATGCACTCTTAGTCCCTCTCTGTGAACACCTTAGAATTTTATTCTAATGATTAACTTAATTGGCAGGAAATAATAGGCTTTAAGAGCACAATGCAGAGCAAAGTTTCAGCTAGTAATAATCTGTGTCTAACTACTATCTTAAAAGGTGAATACATGCTTAGAGATTTTTGTTTAAATCCACTGCCTTAACAGTTCTAATTCTGAAACCTGCATAAATTTTGTGTTTGATTACAAATATAGTTTTTATGTTAACTGCACTATGATCATCACTCAACATATACAGGAGACTGAAAAGGTTAGAATAAATGTAGGTATTTATTATATGAAGCATTTTTAGTAGTTTTTCTATAATAAAAACATTCTGCAGAAGAGATTAAAATTTAGAGGTAGATTCAGTTCATAAATTACTGAACATACTGTCATTTTTTAATATATTTCTATTGAAATATATTCCTATTGAAATATATTCCACTGAATATTCACATTTCAATTAATGTGATGATTCCTCATAGTATAAACAGGCCAGCCTGTTTTAAAATGCAGAATACAAACATATTCATTCTGTTTGCAACTATACCTTTCAGCAACATGTGATTAAATCTTCTATTTTATTTTTTTTTTATTTCTTCTTAGCTTGTAATGCAATCATATTCTATTAAATACTATAGCCTAGGGCAGTATTCCATTACACATTTATAGGCCTATGACCATACAAACAAAAAATAGCTCGAGGGGTAGGAAGAAAGATGCATACAATCCGTAGTTAATTCTACCTCTTCACCTCTTCTAGTCATTCGGCCTGGCTCCTACTGTGTGTAACCAAAAAGCAATATCAGTTGCTTGATTCATTTTGTAGGTTTAGGCCTCACATAAATCAAGGACACAGCATTTATTAATAAATATATATTATAGGATTACTATTTTTTTCTCTATCATTACTACTAAAAGAAGAAAATAAATGTTTACTCTCAAATAAAGGGAAAACAAGGTACAAGTAAGAAAATTTTTAATGAAAACAAGATCATGATAACATGTGGACAAACAACTTTAGATTAAAACCAAAGGTCAACCTTGAATTGGAGAAGTATTTTATTCAAAGCAGAACAATCCTCAACACTGATTTAATTTGGTCAGATATCATATTCTTCCTTCTCCTTGCCTTTTTCATGGGTATAAGTGTGGAGATAATATGCCTTTGTGTGAAAATGACAAGCAATGTGAGAAAAGGCAACTTGATTTCATGTTATTTTCTACTATCACTCCACTAATTAGGCACATCAGGATACAGACCACTGAAGGACCTGACATTGTTTCTGCAAGGGACACAACAGGTTGCATTTCTTCTCTTTCCTGAGAACTACTGCATATCTCATGAGATTGGCCAACACCCAGTGGCAGAGTTTGAAAGCAGTGAACATCGGGATGTGTCCTTTGGCAGACACTTCTTACAGTGCACACAAAACACTCCTGGGCAGATCTGTACCTGGGGATCAGGGATGCTGGGTGTACTCCAGGCTCTGAGTAGCTTTTAGCAGTCGAGGTAAAGGGCAAGCTAAGGATGAAGAGATGGACACGGAGAGAATTGCACACATTGGCATCTGCTCTTAATGACAAGGACATCAGAGAACACAAATATCCCTTTTTGGATACTGTGCTGGTGTTTTCAGCCACATATCGTAGCTATTAGACCATGGTGTGACAAGTGGGAAACTGATTTTTTGCCAGCCTCGGTGAAGGGGTGCACAAACCTTGTCCTTTTGCTGTGTGAGGGTGCATTCAGCAGGGCCAGGTGTTAACAAGTGCCTGACTTCAGAGGTGAACACAACTTTCACACAGCACAGTAGGAAGCTCCAAAAAACCCCTAACAATGACACTGAGCTGCAAGGGCCACCAGCTACTTCTCTAATAAACTTCTGGTTTCTAAAAGTTCTTCTGACAGCAAAAACCCTCATTCTTTATAAGGAAGGTAAAGGTTTGTATACTGCCACAGTAATAGTAACTCAAACCTTCTTAAGTAAGGAATCATTCTTCTTGTGATTTCTGCTCTCTAGCTTAATCTGTAGGTCTCCACAGTTCTTTCCTAAGGAAGATGCTATTGGAAGATGAGGTGAAACAATTTTACACCAGCTTTATACTCGTTGGTCTCTTGGGTGCTGCTGCACACCTACACAGCTGCTTTGCTGCTGCTAAAGGTAGAAGGAAACATGAAATATTCAAAAGGAAAAACTAAGCAATAGTACTGTTTACTACGTACTAATACAGTTTGCTTCAAATGGTCTAAGTTACTTCACCTCAACTGAATAAAAAAGAACACTAAATAGCATGGTGAATACAGACAAACAAAATATCTAAATCCATTTGTCTGGAATGAGAGGTTATATGTTATTATAGAATTAATAAGACTGTTTATCCCAAGGATGACCTTTACATTATTTTAATGTAAACATGTCTAATATGAATAAAATGTGTTTGTCTGAAAGTACTAAAAGTGACCATTTAGAAAAAAAAAAAACATTCACACTTGAAAAATTCAAAGCAGGTGTCAAAGAATTTTGTTTGCACTTCACAGAGCATATTTGAAACGTGCTTCAAAAACTTCATTACAAAAGCAGATCTTACTTAGAAAAAGCATGTATTTTTAATATTTTATTTGCTTTTCATCAGTAGATAATAATGACTTAAATAGCCTTCTTCCTGTATACCTTCCATCCATTAAAAATATACTTTAGTTATCTAGTTTTAGAGAATAAGGCAATGTAGCACCTTATTATGATTATCAGAAAGTAAATGAAAGAAGTGAAAGAACAGTACAACTTAACATCCTCGCAGAAGCCAGAGATCAGCAGAGTCTATATATGAAAGGTTATGTCTTTAGTACAATTAGGCAAAACAAAAGAAAACTGAGGTATTACACTCTGTTTGTTCAGTTTTTCCATCGTTCTGATATTTCTTCTGATTCTCCTTTTTCTTTTTGAAGTATTACCTCAACATTTAGCTTTGCAAACTAATTGTGTATTAGCATAAATCTGTGCTTAACATTTATTCTATAGGCCTGTAGACAAAAGACTAAGTTGGCACACAAGGTCAGCAAAATAGATTTTGCAAATGTTACAATAGGAAACCACAAGATTCAGAAGAGTATTACATAAGTTTTGTCCAAAATTTAATTTACCTGAATCAAGGTTACGAATATAGACAGGTTTTAAAAAAAATCAATAAACAATGCCTAAACACATGTGAGTTGTATACAAAGAATAATCTACAAAAAATAATAAAATGGCTTAGAATTCCTGTATTTACAGTCGGTTAACAAATTTTAGAACCAAAAAGTAACATTTTCTTTTATTCCAGTGTAAATCCAGGTTACAGTAGTAGTCTTATTATACCTGATGTCATTATGGTTTTCTACTGGGTTAACACTGAGAACACCTTTTCATTCTGATGGTTATCTTTGACTACCCCAAGCAATTTCCTGCCCTAATAACAGAGTCATCAGATGAACTCATAGGACTGTTATAGATATTTGGGAAGAGCTCCTGGAAGACTACAGGAAAAGACATTTCTCAAACACAGCTGGGTGGAATGACAGCAGTCATAGATGCAGTCATAGATGCAGATGGGTCTCTGACAAGCAGAGAACACAGGACATGTCAGAGAGTTTCTTATTTTGAAGTGCCCTGACAAGCCATTCTACTGAAGACCAAAGTGGCAGAGGTAATTTTTTAAAATTTTCCCAGTTATCAGCTTTGCCAGATCCTAAAGTTTTACTGAATTTGATGATTGGATGCAATCAACTTGATTATTGCCCAGGTATTTTGAATTATCATTGAGGACAAGAAAAGAAAGTAACCACCCTGAGAGATTTTTCTTTCAATATACGCTGAGGCAGGGTTAAAGTGAGGGACTTAGGGAAATATTTATTTAGTGTACAGGGATAAAACCAAAAACGACACTGGGCACTGAACCACCATTTAGATGACAGAGCACTCTCATGGGTCTGGAAATTTTTGCTCAGCTGGGGCCTATAGCTAATGCTGCAGTACCTTCCAAAAGCTGATGTGCTTACATGCTGATCCCAGTGAGTTGTTCTGTCATAACCAGCACGGTTCAGGCTTTCTGGGAATCAATGTCATCTGGATCAGAGACACTCAGTGCTGCCAGCTCTAAGCATTCAAACTCAGTAAACAAGGTCCCTACCTTTGCCAGGCAATTTGCAGAGCCTTAATTTCAACTTTTGCTCCATTTAGTCCCAGAATTTTCCCTGCATATGCAGTTACCAAGGGAATTCAGACACTTACAGAGCAAGATATCAGCAGAGACCCAAAAATACCAGACCCGTGCCTACTGCTGAAGGCCAGGCCTTACTTTCCTTCAAAGTGGACTTGAGTACTTCCAAGTACTCAAGCTGCTTCCCATCAGCTGTAACTCTGAAAGCTGCCCTGATTAGGTAAGAAAATTGTTACATTTTTTCTTCAGGATGTCTACATTTTAAAATAGAGTTAAAATATAAAAATGGAAAATCTCTTCTACATCATCAGAACATAGGTCTGCTTACCCTATTACCCAACCTCGAACAACAAGCTCCTCACAAGAGGGTGAGTGTGATGGGCAATATGTGTCAGGAGAAAGACCCCTCCCTCCAATACCATACAACCATCTGACAATCACTTTTTAGGGCAGATGTTTTATAGTCACTAATGGACACAAGTTCCTCCAAATTTTTTTTCTTATTCTCCTGGACTCCCTACCTCTAGAAGCCATAAGTTTAAATGACTAACTTCTCTCCAAGGGGGAAGAGAGATATTATTTTTCCACTTTAGAGCTGCTGCTTGAATAATGGCATTGGGCACCTTTTAGAACCAGCATTGTCAGAAACAGTGAGCAATCACTCCCCATTCACCTTTTCTATACTCTCATGATTTCTTAAGCCTCCATCATATTTCACCTCTCCTGTACATTTTTTTCTCATTTGAAGAGTCAGTTTCATCTTTCTTTTAAGACTCTCCTCTTCCATGCCTCTGTTCTTTCCCACACTGGGCCTTATCTGGTTCTTTAATATAATTCCAAGCTGTCTTTCCTAAGTGCTGAGAACTAAATTAAAGCCCAACACTGCATGTATGTCAATGCAGCTGTTTTATCTTGTCCTTAAGTGCATTACTTTGCATTTATGAATACTGCAGTTCTGCACGCCCTTTAGTCACATCATATGAGCGTTCTTCAGAAAGTCAAATATAAAGCTGACTGAACAGCTGCATACTTAGCTGTCATGTTATTATTTACCCCTTTTTTCCCAGATTACTTACCAAAGTTGCCAACCCAGTTTCCTGTGTATGTTCTGTGAGATTTCAACCCTATGTAGGATAAGAACAAAAAACAGTATTTGCAGTCACCACCTTTTATTCCCCTGATATCAAGGCTGATTTAGTGCAAGGTCATGCTACACAACCATTTGCTCAGTCACTTAACTTCTTAGTCTCCCAAGGACCCTAAGGTAATACTATGCTAACCTCAGCTTTGACAAAGTTCATTTTCTTGTTTTAATCTCAAACTCCCACTATTGGTACTGCACTTTGCTCCAAGGGCTTCTCGGTGAAGAAGGCAAAACCGTAGTTTAGCATTTCTAAAATCCTCTGGAGCAAACAGTGCAGCAAATACCACCTTTGCCTGTTTGCTACAGCCACATGTTCTCTCAGCTCCTTTTATCACCTCACTTCTCTACTCCCCACGTGTTAGCCAGTACCAGCAGTTTACCAGTATGGTTCACCACGTCCTATTTTAACAGAGGCTTATGATCTACTGCACATCAGCTGAAATCCAATTCCACCACTGGTCCCCTCTAATGCTGTTACAGAGCTTAAAAGGAAATCAGAAGTACCTGATTAGGAAGGGAAATTACTTCACTAAACTTGTGTTTAGTGAAGTCCTTTCAAAATCAAGGACAAGATGCTTCATCACCAGGTTTCTCAAGGCAAACAACCCACACTAGTAGGGCTGACTACAACTGAGTTTGTACAGCTTCCAGTAATCTTGATACTGTCTTCAGACAAGTACATCCAACACCACTAGCATGGCAGGATCAAGCCCTTCACTGTCATTTGGATATATTCTATTCCTACAAGCAAAGGGCTGAAGCTTTTAATCAGGTGACAAAAAGCTAAATTTTAAAATGTTCACATGTATAATATGAAGTGACAGGAATGACTGTTAAGAAGAAAGTCTGGCTGGTTTTATTTTTCCCAAACTGAAAATATGTTAGATGCATTTCATCTGAGATTCATGTTCACTCTACCCAATCTGTGGGGCTGTAACAACCATGTTTAAAGTAAAAATACACAAGGACCTGCAAACTCTTAGTCTTATCTGTTCTAGCTGATATATCTAATGCTCAACTGGAGTTCTGAAGTTTGTACAGCAACAACTTTGAATTCCCTTTGAATTCATCAGAAAAAAAGCATGAGTTCAAGTGAAGCTAATGGGACCACTTTCGGAGAAGGATACTTGACAGCTGAAGTAGTGCTGTCACAATCTGGCTTTTGTGAAATACTTTACCAAAAGAGAGTTAAGTTACTGCCACATAACAACACCTGCTGCTCTGATATCACAAAATAAATTTTACAGATGCTATTTTTAGCTGAAACTACTTCATTTTATTTTGTTAAAAATTAAATATCCATCTTTTCCTATATTGATTGCAGGGCATCTGTTCACTTGCATGATTCTGACTCATTATGACTTCAGCCTTATATTTGCTTTCCTATCCTGTTATTCATTTGTACCTATCCTACTGTTACAGCAAAGATTTTCTCATCTGTTCTATGATCTTCTTCCTTCTGCTGGAGACCATTCATCTTGACAGAGTTAAGGTTCTGAAATATGAATTGGTAATTCTTCCAAGTCAATAAGAACCTGTGCCAGTATACAAAATTTGTGTAAGTACTACAATGTTTTGGGCAAATAAAAACCTACGAAAGAGATTAGCAAGAGTTTCTGAAGTTTGAATATTTAAATCATATCCAGCTGATTTAAGCATGCAGTTCTGATGACCTCACTGGAATTACCAAAATGTCTTTGTCTTACAGCAACTAACATTAAAAAAATGGTAACTGCACTTCCCGACAACTTAGTCTAAAAAAAATAGAAACATTCCAAAGAAAGGCTGTTCATTTGTCCAAGGCAGGTGCAGGGAAGTGCTGCCATCTGTCTTATGATTCTCTTTGTAATATCCCTAAGATTACCTTACACTTCTGTGTATAATTCAGTCTGCCCCTCTCTCAAACTGCTGAGCTGCCCAGAGATGAAGTGCAGGTATTTAGCAGCTGTTCTTTATAATACTAAATCTACTGCTTTTTTCCCCCACACTTCAATATAGCAGACTAGGGCAGAAAAGTCCATCTGCTGTTCAACTATTCAGCTACCAAAATCTATGAAGGTATAGTTTAAGCCAGGAATATACATATATATATATTTCTTCTATGTTCACAACATTTTTAAACCTCATGCTTCTACTGTATTTAATGGATATTAATTAGATGAGTCAAGCAAAAGACTTTTGCTTTTAAAAAGAAAACACCCTTTTTTTTTAGGTTTTTTTTTTCTTTTTAGTTTGTTTTTTCTTTCTTTTTTAGTTGATTTTTTTCCCCCTAGTTTTTCTCTCATCTAGTGTGGACAAAATTATCTATTTCACAACTCCCGGAGGTAAAGCAGCTTCTTAATTAATATCCACTAGTAATTATAGAAGTTAATGTCAAAATACCACTTGAGAAATCACATTTGGTGTCAAAGAATCCATATCATTTAATTTATCCCTTTGTCACCTTCCATACTAGATGAAGTAAGGGCAGCAAATAACATCTGAACATTAGCTGTAGAGCTGCATTATCAAAACACAACCCAACATATATATTTCTACTCCAAGAGGAAACAGTCTCATAGAACCTCCAGCAGTGAACACTTCAGAGCTTTCACTTTGGGGTTTTTACAAGCAAATGGTCCACCAAATTTAAAAAGAAAAGAATAAAAATACCCCAACACAGAAAGAGTGCCACAGAAACACACTGATCAATTAATACTGATAAATCTCCTTTCAGTAGAATAGCAAAAAAAAAATAAAATTAAATTCCCAAGAACACAAGGAAGCCATCAGCAATGCCCAGGATCCCAAGTCACAAATTGTTCTTACTTGTGTATTTATCTGCTTTGCATAATATACAATTTTTTTTTCTTCTTCTACCTTTATTTCTATTGTTACTTAATTCATCTTCTCATTTTTAACTGGAAACACATGTTCCCTCATTGCTGACTTTGCTTCAAAGCAGGGTGTGCAGTTTGGTTTCACACAAGCTTTTCATGAAAAAGCTATCAAAACCATTCATGCAGTCTGCCCTGTTCTCAGTGACGAAAAACAACACAGCGCTTTGTACTTGTTGTAAACGTGTGACCCTCCTCCCCAGACTGCCAAGATGCAAATATATAGCTGTGCTCAATTTTGATGAATTTCTCACAGCACAGAAATGCAGCTTGAGCTTTGTGTTTCAGAAAGGAGAGCATCAGAAATTGAACGCAGATGCAAATAAACTCTGGAAATAGTATTTTTCTTGTAACACAAACCTTTTTACATCACTGAAGGAAAACATATATTTTTAACTGTTTTGCATTAGCCAGATTTTTTTTTTTTTAATACCTTTCATTTCCTGTTTTCATTATTCAAATAGAAAGCATTCAGAATTTTAAACAACAATCTCTTTTGACCTTTTCAGTAAGGGGAAGTACAATGAGACTTGACTTGTATTCACAATACTCCTAAATCATATTACCTGACCCTGATGCTTCATATTTTCAGCTTCTTTATTACTTATGATTTCTTTATGATCTTTCAAGATAATTAAAGAGCCTGCATAATTCTTAGAAAAAGTAGCCCATAAGCTGAAGATAAAAATGGAAAACAAGTTACTTACCTCTGTTCCCAAAGCTTTAATCCTTTTCTTCTAGCTTTCATCAAAGGAGGACCATTTCCTACACAGTATGATACTGGAGAAAAAAAAAAAAGGAAAAAATAAAAGAAATAGTTTTAGTCACCGAGAAACAAAATATATGGGTTGCAATATATCAAGGTTTTGTTCCATCTGGAAGTGTGAAAGCATGTATAATTTTAAGTTATGCAATTTAAAGTATCTAAAACATGTTTCATTTAATCACATCTTGAAGCACTGTTTTATTAAATAGTGAAATATTTATAGCTTCTGGCTCTAATTAAATTTTTTTTCTCAAAATTATCTTGCTTATTTCATATGAAGACTTAACATATGAAAACAGACAATCCAGTAAATATTTGAAAGGAAATGATCCATGAATATTCACTCATGAATGGCAGAGTGAAAGAACAAGCAAAAGCTACTCTGAACATAATCTTCTCCAAACCAGCAAAGCATAACCAGACCTAACTCATATGGCTACAATGACTCATAACTGTCTTGAAAATGCTTTGATTATGAATAAAGGACTGGAAGAAATTCTCAAGATAAGCAATTTTAGACTTTCACAAAAGTAATAGACCGTTTTTGTCCCCCCGTTTTCAAAAGCAACACACTAATGGAACTACTCCGCTGGACCTTTGAACATAGAAAAGCAGAGAAGCCAGATAGAAGGACAAGTTAAAACTGAACCACTAGATTAAAACAACTGGTCCCACACACATGGGACAACATTCACATCTCCTAAACAGGGATGCACATGCCTGCTTATGCTCTACCACCACCAGCAGTCTGCACTTTTCCAAAGGCGGAAAGAGTCCTTTCCTAGTCTTTCATCGCTCTGCACTAGAAATCTCCTTTCAGTTCTGCCTTTTCCTTTAAAGTTGAAAGCTTAAACGTATCTTTAGCCAGAAAAAATGGCTGCAGTGTTTTTATTCTCAGAGGAAGGACTTTCATTTATTTTAACCAAAGAGCAGGATACGCCAGCATCAGCAGGGCTGTGGTCACCTGGCTGCTTTCGTAAATTGTTATTCCATGGTTTAACTCATCCACACAACGGGCGTTTACAAACTGAGGCCTTGACACAGTTAAGTATAGGGATACCTAACTGGCAAAGCTTATTCAGGTACCAGCATGAGACAGGAGTCCAGCAACAGTCATGTTGTGCTGAAGATCTTGCTCCTACAAGGGTGCTGCCTCCCAGGCACCTACCATCATTATGACTTTCCTGGAAGCCACGGTCAGAAGCAGAGCAAAGAGGTCTGTGCAAAGAAGGGAAAGAGAAAGGACTACAAAAATGCTGTTACAGCATTATTCATGTCCTGTCTCTGTCCTAAAGGCAGCTGTAAGGATACCAAACTCCTGCATTTGGATACCTCCATTCCATATGGTGCCCAAGATGGAAGTTAGTGATTCATGTGAATCTTGTGCCAAGATCACAAAATATACAGACAACTTGTAGCTTGCCCATAACTTAGTGTCCTTTGCTTTATTTGGAAATGGATTTGTACTAAGATGCCTAAATAATTACATACCATTATCACTTGCATCAACAGTTTACTGCCTTTAGCTGTCCAGCTGAGTTCAGATAAAGTCAGTTTGGATTTGTATAAGAACAGGAACTAAATATTTACAAGATGTAATGGCATTCTTCAAAAGAAATTATTACATTGCTAATGCAGGCAGTGCAATAAAAATGACTCCTCTTTAATATTTTATTTATAATAATTATTGTGAGTCTTGGTATTATTCTTCTTTTAAAAAGGAACTCGTGAAAAATGCTGATTTTAAGGTAATATTTCAAAGCCTTATTTAAAATGCTGGAGGCATTTCATCTGACATTTCTAAACAACACCATTTTCATTTCCTTCTGAAAAGGAAATAGAAGTGATTGCCATCATTCTTATTACATTTCTTTACATTTTCAGCAGTAGCTTTTTTTGTTGTTGTTGTTTGGAGTTGTGGGGGTTGTTTGCTTCTTTGGTGCTGGTTTTTTAGAAATCACATTGCAGAGGGCTCTGTGGTGGGTTAGCCTTGGCTGCCAGCCAGCCACACTCACTGCCCTTCTCAGCAGGACAGGGGAAGAAAGCAAGATGAAAAAAAAAAACCTCAGGGGTGTAGGCAAGGACGGGGAGATCCCTCACCTGCTGGCAAAAAAACAAACCTAAACCCACCTTCTTGCCTTCTTCCCAGGCTCAACTTTACTCCTGAGGTTTTACCTCCTCCTCCCTGAGTAGCTGAGCCCTGCCCTGAGGTGGCCCCTCAGAGCTGCTGGAGCTGACAGACTCTCACAGAGCAGCACTGCAGTTCAGTTGGGTGCCTTGTAGCTCTTAACAGAAATATCTATTAAAAATCCTGCCTAATCCTCTAGTAACAGACAAGGATAAGAAAACTCCCAACTTTTGACAATATACAACACCAAAACCAAGTCTTTTAGCCTCCTTCCTTAAGTTCTGTTCTTAATTCCTTCTATCACAGCGACAGAAGAAATGAACTGTCTCAAATTCCAGGGAGTCAGTCAACAATATGTTTTAAGCTTTGAAATATTACACTGAAGTGACGACTCATTAGCATTCACATTTTCAGATCAAGAGAATGTAAAGGCAAACACCATTAGAGATACCGAAGGAAAGGGGCTTGGAGCTAAGCACACAATTCAAATGTGTTAATAAGATACAAGTCACTAAAGGTCATGTTCACTCCATGGAAAAATTAAAAAAAAGTCAGAAGGTTTGAATGAGTACAAGGCAAAAACCAACCAAACCAAACCAAAAACAAACAAACAAACAAACAAAAAAACCCCCAAACAACAAAAAAACCCCCGTGAACTTGATATTTTTTGACAAAAAACCAGAAGTCCAGTGCCCATGAAATAGCAACAGTTCTGGAATTAGCCGCACAGCACATATATTCCTATAATACATGCTATATGAATATTTGGTTTTAAAAGTACATCAATTTTCTAATTTTTATTTCCTGTTAAATACAAATCAATGACACCTGTGCAATAATAATAAAACTAGTCTACTGTCAGACTCACACAGGGTATTTATGGAAGCAACTTGTACAAAGCAAGGACTCAGCTTAATCTTCAAATTCTGGGTCAAACTGTGTTTCCTAAATCGTAACAGAGGAGTTGGCAGCCTTTAAAAAAAAATCTTACACTTTTGATACACTCAAAGTTTCCTTCAATTCTCTAATACACTTTTATGAAGTTCACCTAAACATTAAGATCCTCAACTTTGCAAGTGTGTCCAAAATACTACAAGAATTCTTGCGAGCTAAACACAATGTTATTCTATTGCCATGAATTAAACACATCACTTATTACCTTTTCACTCCACTATAAAGGAAGGGCAAATACTACAGGCTGCAGTATACTCCTCCATCTTCTTTCTAAATGGTTGAGAACGTTCTGGGCTGTTACCAGACACACTCTGGAAACTCATCCCCGCAATATGACATTGGCTATTCTGTGTTAAAGTAAAATGTAAAACCCATCATTACTTGAGGAGGTTCTCTCTAAATGTATAAATCCTGACTGGCAGCCAATTAGTTATTACTTTTACCACTTGCCCACACATTTTTTGTTGTTAATGTTTTTGCACTCCCTTTCCCTAAAGACTTAGTAGAACCGTATGAAATACAGTGACACAGAACTTTGACACAGTCCTTGTTACAAAACATGCCTCAGATGGCAATTACTCAAAGGATGCCATGAGCTCAACAAAACCTTCAATAAATACGACAGAACTGAACATCTGCAGCCATTGTTTCAGCTGTAAATCTTGTGAATGCTTTTTACTGTAGCAACAAACTGCTAATAAATCCAACTTGCATTGCCAGAAACATATAAAGGACAGGATACACTTCATGATGTTTTCTCAGTGTCCTCCCTGAGCCCATGCACTCAGGCATATTGTTTCCAGAAATATTTTATAGCTAGCAGTGATACACTGTCCCCCCTGCCCTCTCCCATGACTGATGAGACAGAGAACATTGACTGAATGCCATTGCCTGGCACTACCTCCCTCTTGCTCAACAGAGATGGGAGGTTTCGTGCTTACAATTCACATTAGGTTCAGCAGCAATCATCAACATTAATTGCACATGTATCATTTGGCAAACAGGCTTTTTAAAAACCCGAATGAAACAATGGAAGTGCTGCTCCTGATACTGTGGAAAAGCGACAGAGTTTCCTAGCACGCTTGTAACACATAGATTCAATACACGGGACTGACAGGCCAGCCACAGCTGTGGATACTCAGTAAAGTCTCAGATTTTCAAAGTACTTCAAATACTAATTCAATAAAGTAGCATAAAAGATAGGGATTTCACAACTACATTCATTTCATTTCAAAAAAGAATTTATTCCTACAGTAAGATTTACAACAGCATTCACATCCCACGCAGCTTTAACCCCTACTAACGACAAAGGTGACTGGCTTGTTTTAACTTTCACCTCGTATTACCACACTTTGTTCTGATAGAACACGATAGAACACGATTTTGGCTCTATCACACGACAGAGCCAAAACCGCAGAAACTTCATCTTGCTGGCGTTCATCCTTAACAAGTTCTGTGTAGCTTTGCTGTACTGGTATTCTCACACCTGGTCCTCTGCTTTCTGGAAGCAGAGCCATCTAAAACTAGGGAAAGCAACAGCTTAGTAGATTTTCACTACTAAAGACAGAGAAGAAGATTTTAGCTGGGAGAAGAGGGAAGAGGAACTGGAGAAAGAGAAGATGACTCTCTCATTAAAACTCATTTCAAAGAATGTTTTCTCAAAATCTTACCATTACATCCTACAGAAATATTTGCCATCCTGAAGGATACCAGCCTTCAGAGATCAGTAGGTTTTGCTAACATGAAAGAATGACCATGGTCAGTAATATGGTAATAATAAATAAAGTTTGCTGGTATGTCAGAACATGACTTAGTGCATAAAACTATTTTCTCAGTTAAGAAGAGTTACCTTCCAAAAAAACACACCTTTATGTAAACGGTATTTCAATTGGGCATTTATTCCATTAAGTTCAAAAATCACAGAATGCACTTTCTATTTCCAGGAAATACACTAGTATCAGTACACGACATGGGTTTCCAAACAACTTTTTAGCAGCTTTTCTTTGATTAAAGACATACACAGGTGGAACTTTCTGAAGACACTGTAAACAGCTGTATTGTCACAACAGGTAAGACTTCACAGGAGGTTTGATTACCTTCTACTTGGAGACTGAGCAAGTGATTGTAAGAAGATATCCATTTTTAGGAGGTGCTGGTGTTTTGTTAGTTGGCATTTACTAAACAGACCAAAACAGGTATATGTTTGGTTCAGGGCAGTTTAAGGGAAAGCTGCTTATTCTTTTACAAACTAATCCCCCTTCCCTTGTGTTCAGTCACATAATAGTCTGCAGTTCACAAGTACCAAATACTAGCTAGCATTGTAAAGATGGAATCAATAGCATAATCCTATTAAATTCCGCAATGCAGGCTACTTTTCAGATATATAGTGGAATCCTCTTAAATTGATTTTTTTTTTAATAAAAGGTAGGGTTATGTGAGGCTCTAGCTATAAACCCAAAACATATTGTCTACGTAATGCTCCTCAGACAGCAGTTCACTCTGCTTTCTTCTGTGTGATTTCTGTACGTTGGCTGGTATGTAACTGTGATGCTTTACTAGATGAACTTCCAGAATAAAACCAACACTACCTTAGTTATTGCAGCCATAGCACAATGAATGAACTGATGATCTCATATAAGGCTTCAATGAGAAGTGACACGTCCACTTGCATGTTAGCTATTGTCGTGGTTTAACCCCAGCCAGCAGCCAAACCCCACAGAGCTGCTCACTCACTCCCCTGCCGGCAGGATCAGGGAGAAAATCGGAAGGGTAAAAGTCAGAAAACTTATGGGCTGAGACATAGACAGTTTAATAGGGAAAGCAAAAGCCACATACACAAGCAAAGGAAAATAAGGAATTAATTCACTGTTTCCCATGGACAGGCAGGTATTCAGCCATCTCGAGGAGAGCAGGGCCCATCACACATGATGATTACTTGGGAAGACAAATATCATCACTCCAAATGTCCTCTGCTTCCTCCTTCTTCCCCCCACTTTATATACTGAGCGTGATGTCATAGGGTCTGGAAAATCCCTTTGGTCAGTTGGGGTCACCTGTCCTGGCTGTGTCTCCTCCCAGCCTCCCCTGCACACCCAATCTCCTCGCCAGTGTGTCAGTGTGAGAGGCAGAAAAGGCCTTGGCTCTGTGTGAGCCCTGCTCAGCAATAACAAATCTTTGTATTATCAACCCTGTGTTCAGCACAAACCTAAAACACAGCCCCATGCCAGCCACTGGGAAGAAAATTACCTCATCCAAAACCAGCACATTCCACCCCTTACTCCATACCATTTATATCATGGCCAGGTCCCACACTACTCAATACAACCTCACTAACCACCAACCCGCATCCCATTCTTTGGTATAACACATGGATACAGTTCCTTTAGTCTATGGACCACCCCTGCAAAATGCCCATAAAATGTCTGTTAAATTCATTTAGTCCGTGACTTTGGACCCTAACCCTGTCATGGTGGTCACTTGGTACAGGAGAGGTGCCATATGGGGGAGCTACTGGGCACCAAAGCCAGGCGGGGTCAGGCCACTGCGCCCTGCAGCTGCTTCTTGGAAGGCTTCTCCTCCATTGGTTCAGGTGGTTCCTATTATAGTAATTCGTGTAGCATACAGCTTAAATCATGGCTCACAACAGTCTAAAGGTACCTCTATTACAGTCTCCACCCCTCGTCCTTTTGGGTCAGGTTATCTGGTCTGACACTGCAATGAACTCGCTCCCTTGTCCCAGCCTGACTAACACAAGCCCTTCCTTCCACAGTCCACTATTAGCGTAGTCACATCATAGTCCTCCACGGGCCACAAGGGGAACAACCTGCTTCACACCACTGTGTTCACCACGGGTTGCAAGGGAATCTCCCTCCCCTTACCCTGCTCCAGCACAGGGTCCCACCCCCAGAAGATAGTCCTCCTTGAACTTATCCAGTATGGGTCCTTCCCACAGGCTACACTTCTTCACAAACTGCTCCAGCACTGGTCCCCTATGGGCTCACAAGTCCTGCCAGCAAACCTGCTCCATCGAGGGCATCTCATGGGGTCTCATCCTCCTTTCAGACATCCACCTGCTCCTGAATGTAGTCCTCCACGGGCTGCAGGTGGATCTCTCCTCCATCATGGATTCATTCGCACATCACAGTCCCTTCAACTCAAGTTCACACTGGAATTCCAGGCTGTCTGGTACAGAAGCATAGAAGCAACAGCAACACCCTGGCCACGTGCCATCCCAGGCACATAGCCATGGCTATTATCAGAACATTTGCAGGCACAATTCGAGGAAGTGATCACCAGCACGGCGCTAGAGCAGCAGCAGCGAAAGCAAAAAGTGGCCACTAAGAAGCAGTAGCCTCTAACAGGCAGTCACAAAAGCGAGCCCCACGGCAAGAACAGGAGCCTGCTGATTACCAGCTAAACAACACTAACAGCTACGAATTCAGTCTACTACATCCTATCAAATCTGTCATTACCTCGAACCCTTCGAGGCCCACATTGGGCACCAAATCAGGCTGGTTTGGTTTAGGAACATATTCCTCAATTCAGTGCCCCCATCAAGACTCTCCACACTATGAGACACTCACTCCTCTGCTTTCCCTCTCCCTCCCCCTTTGATTGGATGGAGAGCAGAATTGGTGGCACAAAAGACAGAGATCACAGGTTGAGATAAGAACAATTTACTGGAAACAGCAATGAGATAAGACAACAAACAGTAACAGTAACAGCAACTATACTGATGACAGAGGGTACAAGAAAGAAAGGATCTACATAGAAAAAAACCCCTATAATAGACAACACTGGAGGGCTCCCTCTGCCTCATTTTCTCAACAGGAAGGAACCTCTTTTCCCTTGAAGAGAGTCCCTTCCCTGACCCCAGATGGTGGTGTAGAGTAACCTCTGTGTCCTGGCCATGCCCCCTTCTGGCTACTGCAAAAATTTAATCCTGTCCTGGTCAGAACCAGGGCAGCTATTGCCAAAATTCCTTCACTAATATGATCAGATCGTTCTTACTTTTATTGAAACTTAGTGTTAGCATTTGCTTCGGTGTCTTTCCAGATAGTAGCTCTTGTACAGTTTATTTCATCTCAAACTCCGTCTGCTCATATTTGAGAATTGGAGGCTCTCTAAATCTATTTTGAAAAACAGTCATGTTTGAACCTACAGGAAGATTTATTCCATTTCCCTCACATAGCATGAGGATAAACACCACCTGTGGCACTAGGAACCCTATTCTTGCACCAACTAAAACAAATATTGTCTAGTGTCCTGTCCACACACAGGCCACTGCAGCTAAGCAGTGTGAGGGATGCTGAATACTTGCTGATGCGCAGACATTTCCAGTTCTGTCGCTGGAAGATGATTCATCCAGCAAGTCATACCATAGTCCATACATATTCCAGGACAGCCTGATATTTTTCTCATGTCTTTCAGAACAAAGAAACTATACAGGAATTTAAGAAATTCGTCCTCTACTTCCACAGAAGAGATCTGTAAGTGTTCTACTTCCTATCTTTCCCTGTACTACCAATGTTTCCCAGCTGTGCTGCCCTCAAGATTCTGATGTTATCAGCAAATTTACCAAAAAATTAGGGCCTTTACAGTACCTCAACTACCCTGAAAATCATAAAAATCTGTAACTACAGTATGCAAGTCAGAAAATAAAGCAACTCTATCATCTGAATGATACACTGACATTGTCAAAGAGATGATGGATTTCTCATTTCTCCAAGCAATAAATGTACATATTCAATGCTCTCTAGACTAATTTGATGCATTTTGCAGATTAATTTTTATTTCTAGCATCATGTCAATACGGAATTTTAACATCCACAAATCAGCAGCAGCGTCCCTCACATGTACAGTGCTATCTAGACGTCTTCTCTGAAATGGAGTTGTGGAAACAGGAGCTGAGGGCTGGAAAACACCTCTGCTTGACCTACTAGTACAACAGGGCCATGAGGGAGCTGGGGAGAACACCCAGAACCCTGCCTTTGCCCCATCCATCTTACACATTTTAAATGAATCTCTCAATAGATTACAACATGTTACAAAGGTTTGGGATTGACAGGAAGAAAGAAAAAAAGCGCAAGTGTAGTAACCTCATTAGGATTCTCAAAGACTCCAAAGACTCTCAAAGACTCCACACAGCTTTGTCTTTTGAAGAGTAAAAGCCGCTTAACAAGTCAGCAATAGCTCGATTCCCCCCCAGAACAGCTATGGTAACAGTCTTCATTGCACAAACACGTTTCTTGAACTACTTTCCCAAGACTCTGCTAATGCAAACCTGCGGAGTGAAATAAATGCAAGACAGTTCTTTTGTCTCCCTGGGTTTTTTAAACACTCTGCATGACAAGTATATCACCCCTGCTTCCTGTCTTTTGCCTTCTGTTAGAAATAATTCATCAAAATACACATTTCTGAGATTAGGGGTAAAGAGTTCACGCAACTAAACCCACAGAATTAGTTGCACAACTGCAACCAAAGTTAACCTAAGGTTTCACAGGATTTCTATCCAAAAGGAGCCAGTTGGCAAGGCACTTCAAGATGTACTTGTTCAAGCATTTGAGTAAACTTTTTAAGGTTAACAGGAATGTGTTAGGGTGGTTACACAATTATGCTAATCAGGAGCCACAACAAAACCAATTTACCCGCCCCAATAAAAGAGCTGTAGCTCTTCACATTTTTAGAGACTGGAAGGCAGAAGTGGTGATTTTCACTCCCATTTTCCCTCAAAATCTGGACACAAGCCTCTCTCAGCACCTATCTGTCCTTCTTGGAGCATCCGCAGGGCAGTGCACTCAAGTGCCACATCTGACAGAGGACGAGGCAGCACGTTACTTTAGTACTCCAGACTGCATCTAACTGTGGCTACTACATCTAACCTGAAAAAATTAATATTCAAATAGAATGGCCAGAGAAATAATTTGACTTAAGCGCTGTCATATAGATGGTTAATATTAAAAAACTGTCTGTCATTCTCTGACTGTCATTCTCTCGCCTTGCCTGAAGGAAAAGCTGTGATTCCATATGAGCAAGGTATGAGGGGCAGGCTACCTCAGGCCCTTGCTCAGCAGCAGGTCTAATGGGTTATATAATCCTCTATGGGAATTTGATTCCTTCTGTACAACTTCCAGCTACCAAGCCTCAGTGTTCTATTACAAAAATAACCAAGATACTAAACACTTGCTTTAAAACCTTTCTGCCGTACTGTATCCTTCTGACACACGAGCCCTGCCGTAAAGGGCAGGAAGCAAGCACTTACTAACAAAATGTGTAAAAAGCAAATACTTTCATGATTATTAAATCACAATAGATGCATTAACCTCAGGAGTAAATGAATGAAACCACAAAGAAGAGGTCAGATTTAATTTAAGATTTCTACTGATAAAAGCTGTATGCTAGTTGTAGAAAAGATACCAATTGTCCCAATCCTTATCCATATTCAAGTTTCTGCAGTATGGAATCAGAGATGAAAATAAAGAAGCACTTACAAATGGATAAACATTTGCTTCACACACAGTTCTAAACACAAGAGGGAAATCTAGCCTTTTTTGAAGGGCTAATAATGCCAGTATTGTTTTCCCTCTCCCTGCTCCATCCCTTTGCCTTTATGAGAAATTTGAATTGCAGAAGCAGAAACCATACTGTACTCCCAAAAGCACACCACTGACATAGTTGGCATAGCTTGCATATGTAAAATCACACGTTTTATTTATAAAGCATAGGAAGTCCTAAGCATTTTAGAAAGTCTCAAAATGACAAAAGTCAAATAAATATACATGCTTGGGGTAGTATATACACTGCTGTGTTCATTCAAAAGATGCTCAGGGACTGAACACTTCAAGAAGTCCATGAATTTCTAAAACACATCAGCCTTGCCCTTTGAACAGATACAGAGAGATGAGCTCGTAGCAGAAAGTCTTTCAACACCCCTGGAAGGAGGAGGACCATTTAAAAGCAGTGGTTGGAAAGCCCCTGGCACAGGACACAGCAGTAGCACCTATTTCCAGCTCTTCTGAAAGAAACTACAGGATTAACAAGTCTGATTTGCCATGATTTTGAACACTATCTACTTAAATTTAGTAAATGTAGATACAGGCCTGTATATCCCATGGGTGAGAATGAATTACTGCATAAAAACCTTCATTCAGAATGTCTTGAAGGTTGACAGACTTAGTGAAAAGCATTTTCGTCTCTTTCTTCCTTCCTCTTTTCTTTATATGCAGAATAAATAAAGAAAACCTTAACCTGAAACAACGCCGTGTTTGCCATCAGACACCGACAAATTGACAGGGAAGGAAGAATAGTCACATTTCTAAGACCACTGTGTTATTTTTACACGTACAAGAGAAACATCAGTGATCTAAAAGTGTTACACAGAATATGACTGATTTAACTGGTGCTACTGAGGCAAAGAAGATGAAACACCTTGCATGTTCAGTGATTCATTCCAGATATAAAATCATAGAGAGAAGATGATAAGAACCGGGTGTGGCAATCAAAGAGGGTGCTCAAGCAGGACATTCCATGCTGATAAAGAGTCATGTAGGTGAATAAGAAGGACAGGAAGTCTCAGTGTTTCTCAACAGCCCGACAGGGTAAGAGTTGAGCAGTGCTTTGGCCTTTCTTGGCGGCTGATCCGTGCAGGAGAGCAAAAGGTGAGCAGTGGTGGTCAGGTGAACAGGTCAGCAGCACATCCACAGAGGCATAAATGAGAATAACACACCCCTAAACACTTCGATGAGGTTAGAAAAAAAAAATTGTGTACCAAGTATAAACATGGAAACTATTTTCAGTGGAACGCTTCTGATATTTAAAAAGAGTGGGGAAAGAAGTATTCCTGTAAAGATCCATTTCACAAATGCTGAAGCTTTATATTGCCCTTTAAGACTAGACAGAGGATGGGAGAAGAGAACTTAGGATTCAGAAATAACTCTGAATCATTTTTTCTGGAAGTATGCTTAGAGGACAGTATTAAGCCCGTTGTATTCAAGGTTATTATCACAATAGAACTCTTAGGCACAAATATTTCTAATTTGTCACTTAAATCCTTTAATTCAAACGTTTAACCTCATGCCTTTAATCAAAATGAATTGAACATCGCCATAAGTATCTAGTAAGAATCTTATCTGCAAACCAGCATGGTTCTAGAAATACACACTAATGTATGTATATACACACACACACATACATGTAGCTACACCCGACCCAGTGCATTTTGCTATTTCATGATTCATTAACGTGAACCTAATCATAAGCATATTTTACTTTCAGTTGTATATATATATATATTTCATTTCTAAATATTTCAACCAAGATTTTTTCAACACTTAAAACATCTAACACATTTTTCGTCCTCACTTATATGGAAGAAAACTGCTCATATGCATAAAAATTGATATGCTTTCTGAAATCAGAACATTTTCAGCTAATTGGGAAATACAGAGCCTATTATTCAGATTTTGGTAAGTCTAAATTAATGAGCATGAGAGGGAAGTTTTGGTTTTGTCAGGCCCGAGTTCACATTCTCCTGAACACAGATTTGAGCAGAAAGTGATTTACCAGAGTAAAGGACTTCAGAATTCAGCCTTTGAGTAGCAGAGTGAAAGCACCATGAAAAACTATTTTGTCAAAAATTTGTTCGGAGAAAGCCCTAAAGCCTCAGTTTATGTAATTCACATAAGGAAGATTTAGGTAATTACTACAAGCAAGTCATTTAGAGCATGGTGCTAATAACACCCAAGGTTGTGGGTTTGATCCTCACACAGGCCATTCACTGAAGAGTTGGACTCAATCCCTGTGGGTCCCTCCAAACCAGAATGCGTAGATTCTGATAAATATTTGCTCCAAATCATCTCTACAAGAATAATTCTGTATTACTGAAACATCTGACATTCATGAACACACTGCTCACATACCCTAAACCCCACAAATTTTATGCCAGGCATCCCCAACCGATTTCATACCACCCCCACCCCCACCCCAGTTTGGCTTGCTAATGTTAAAAACAGTCTTAAGAAAGCTCTTTGTACAGTTTGGCAGTCTAAATATCATACTTGTCATGCAATGAGTCAAAGATGATTTATGCTGTAGTCCAAATAATTCTTAAGCTATAGCTTTTTTTTTTTCCCTTTGTTTTCTGTACATAATTTATCATTATTTTATACGAAGTCACAGACTGTAACCTCAGCATAAGAGGGGTTATGTGCTCTCCCCACCTATTCAGACAAAAAGGGCAAGCAGGCTCAAGCAAAGTTCCCATTAGTCCAAGAACCAGTGGTGGAACATTTGGCAGGTTTCTTCCTCAAGCAATCAGAATCCTACTCCAAACACGCTTCATATTTCAGGGGGATATGTTCAATAAGCAACCTGCTGCTTGTCATAAGGAAAGAGGCCATAAATGTGAAAGGCAACCTACCGAAGGAAGGCAGACAGAATTTTCTTTCTAAACAATTTGATTTAAAAAAAAAAAAATAAAATAATGACTTTTACTATCTCAAAAGTACGGCCATAATTGTTACCTTCTGTGGAGGTTTATTCTGCAAACAGCTGCCATCCCCTCTGGGGGTGGGAGGCAAAATCTCTAGAGGAGCAGCAGGACAACAGCTGTCCCTTGACTCCCCTTCAACATAGCAGCCTGTTTCTACAGATAGGAAAGTCTTTTATAACACAAGTCACACCCCAAGAGTTTATGTTCTGCAACAGATAGCATAGCAATGAAACTAAAGCTGAGTAGACTGAGAACAGAAAAAAATTATTCTTGAACCACACAAAACCGTGTTATTTTTTTCATTTTACTATATATCTGCAGAAGGCTTTACATCATGTCTAGTGCAACTCACAGCTTGGCTTCCCCTGCTTCAAGTATCCTACTTCATAAAATATTCAAGTTCAGGAAGACTTAAGTATTTTAAGAGTTTGACTAGCACAAAACATGCTCAGAAGCTCACAGAACATGATGAAACTAGATTACTAATTTCCTTAGTTCAACTTTACTAACACTGAAAGAATTATGTCCCCCGTTTTCTAAAGTTAGTAGGTGACACTCCTAGGCTTGAATTGTTGTGAGTTTTTGTTTGGTTTTTCCCTTTGTAAGAGAATACAAAAGTGACAGCCTCTCTCATGGCATAAATGGTCAAGCATAAACAGCTCTCCCATATTCCTACACACTCTTCATTACCAGAGGGCAGATCTTTGACCCTGCTGCAGACGATCTTTGCCTTCAGTGATGGAACTAATTAATGAGCAGATGTAATGTGGGTGAATGTAGCTCACTACTCTTCAGTTTTTAAATTACACATTCAGGAGACTACATTTAGATGAATTTGACTTTTTTCTTCTGTCTTTCATTCCTGTTATAACTCAGAATTAAAACTGAGTCCATCTATACACATTCCTAAATGCTTTAATGAGGACGGGTAGCTTGTGAATTATCAAAAGGTTACAGAAACTCTTCTTGGCTCAGTTCTATCCCTGACACTCACATTTGTGTTCAAAGGCCAGGGTCTCTCTAGGACAAGTATTTATCACTGTTCCACAACCTCCTCAACACACATTTGTGGTAAGAGGGTCCATGCTTCTTTCATCCACACAAAGGAAAATTCAGAGTAAGAAAAGATATGCAGCTGCCTATTGAGAAACCAAAAGAACCTTACACATCCTTGTTAGGATTTTCTGTACTTCAAGATGTTGACAATAACGCCATAAGTTCTGACTGTTCCATAGTCCTTTGTAGCCAGAAAATATAACCTTTT
The DNA here is from genome assembly GCA_013399855.1 of Oxyruncus cristatus. NCBI lineage: Eukaryota > Metazoa > Chordata > Aves > Passeriformes > Cotingidae > Oxyruncus > Oxyruncus cristatus. Next base: position 1,281,679 of record VXAY01001848.1, read on the forward strand.
CTTTTAACACTGACTAGTGATTTGGAGAGGTTCTATTTTTTTTAAGCTAATCGGAGACAATTTAACATGAATCAACCCAAGGAAGAATGCTTTGAAAGTGATTTGAAGAAGTTCTCCAAACACTAAAGCATAAAATTTACTACTGGTCAACTCTGACAATTTAAAACAATATATCCTTTCTTACCCATTTAAATTACTCCACAGGGTACAACTTATCAACCTTAAAATTTAAAGCAAAATCAATATTATCACTGCAGCCCAGAAATATATTATATCTTCTGTGGTAAACTCTTCAAAGAAGCAGCAGTTAAGACTGGGGGAGGAGGCAGACCTTCCTAGAAGACATTTTACATTTAATCTGAAGAGAATCATAAAACTGTTGGTGTATTCAAACTGAATTACTGTGCTGACAATCAACATGCGTATTTTATCTGTATAGTTAAATATTCCTCTTTCAATTTTTAAGCTTCTCTTTTGNNNNCAAATAAAAATTCCTCTTATAAAAAATAGAGGTAAGTTCCTTTTTTTTTTTTTTTTTTTTTTTTTAAGGTCTCTGTGTTTTCTTTAGCTCCTGTCATCCTCCTAGGTCCCTCTGGTTACACATTTCAGATTTAGCAAGTGTGTAGAAAAGTCTAAACCCCTTAGCAAATGGCTTCCATGGCATTAATGGATTAGGCACACTAATTTTTCTCCATTGGTTTACTTCTGTACTGACAGAAAGAAAACTGTTCTTTGCTCTTTACAGAAGTTACTATATGTTGTCACAGGCCAGCCTACACCGATACTTTCCTGCCAGTTCCAACATATTAGCAGAGTATGCTGGTTGGCTGCTATTTTTACTGGCATTTCAGAGGGCTGTAATATAGCCATTATGTGTCAAATACAATGCAGCACAGCTGCTATTTGAAATTATTCCGTAGGTACAGCTCTCCTATATAAAACATGCAATGTATTTTTCTTTACAGAACACATTGTTCAGCAAATAATGAACACTGGTCCTTATTTGAGAAGTGGTGCACCATTAAGGGAAACTATGGTCTCACAGTGGTGGATATTAGGAGGAAGAAAGAAGCAGCAGACATCATGTACTTGGAACAAATATGTTATTGGGTAGATGTTTATTCCCCAGCCTGAACTATGGAGAAGAAGTATTTTCAGACTTCATCAGTAAAAGTAGAATCAACTTCCACTAAAAGCAGGCATGACATTCAAACATCTTCAGTAGTAGCACTAAAAATTTCTGATGATGCAGCTTTACAACAGCACCCCACGCCTGTGAGGATGCAGCATTCTCACAGACTGCTTGTGTGTGGCTTCCAGTGTTTGTGCAGACATTTTAGACAAATAATTGTATGGCTTCATCTAATTATCATGATTCCCCTGACACTGTAGTTTTAAAGGTCGAGTAGGGTATTTCTAAGCAGTTCAGTTTCTGAAGTAAACTAAGAAGAAATTAAAATTTAGGAATGGAGCAGGGGTGCATGATCTTCCTTTGAACTCAGCCATGTGGAATTCAGTGATTAGAACCAAGTTAATATACTGAAGAATAAATTAAGCTCAAGTTTCTTTGCAAGTAGTTCATATGATGTACATCTCCATCTTAAAATAATTTTTAAACAGTTTACATATTTTCAGACTTCTTTACATTAAAAGAAATGTATAGTAAAAATAGAACGCAAAGCAAAAGAATTGCTCACTTTGCTAATCCCCAGCCTGCCTCCATGCTAACATCAAGTTACTTTTTCCTGCAAATTCTTCCTCATCCTTATTTTTTTCCCAACACAAACTTCTAGCTAAGATAGAAAAGTGCGTTGTTTAAGGACTGGATGATCAATGACATATCTCAATTGCTAAAATAGGAACAATTGTAATAGAAAATCATCTTTTTTTCAAGTGTTTCCAATACAGCACCTGTATTCCAAAACACATGCTTCATATAGATAATTGCTTGCTTTCATGTCATTGCCAGGAAACACTGGAAATTTACCTTTAACATGATAGAAAAGTACAGCTTTGCTGGTATTAATAATTTTTCTATTTAGTCTTGTTAGGAGACATTCTTAACCTACTGGCAGGGAAAAAAGCCTCATCAAAACTCACTAATTAAATTACAAGTGAGGTAAGACTACATTGCATGACTTTCTTCTACAACCTTTCAAAGTTATTAACTGCAGCATTAGTGCTTGGTGGCAAACATCTTTTGCTTATTTTTGAATGAGGTCTTAGGCAAAATTGCCTTCCTGTTGTTATGTAGGGAAAGTTATGTTGTTCCTTAGAAGTTGATTCTCCTCCTTCCAAACCTGGCATCCTCAAGATTCCCGAACATAACTACATCTCAACTCAACAGAGAACTACCAATGATCCCATTTTGTTAACATCATCTAACTATTTAGAACATTCCTGTATGCTCATCAGTGTAATCATGGATACAGGCATTCACTTAAGTGTTAAGAGGGGGTAGAGAGGCCAAATGATACACTTCACTGAAGTGACTGCTGTTCACACTCAAGTCTGGCATACCAGGGTTTGCATCTCCAAAGTACACTAGTCCTCTGTTTATCGGGGGTTTCAAGCATCCCTCACTTCCATGAAATCAGTAAGCCTCTGAGGAAGATAGTTTAAACTGAACCCAAGGAAGCCTTGAGCTGAGTTCCTGAAGCAGCTTAGGTTTTACCAGTAGGAGCTTTACTCTGGGAGATGCACCTCAGCACTTCAGGCCTCTGGTGAGAGAGGCAGCTCAGGAAGCTAGAGGAATCCAGGTACAGAGAGCAATCTTTCCTATTTTACCTCTGTAGAAATGCTTCCCTTATTTCTCCACTAAAGTTCAAAAACATTAGTACCCATGTTATCTATTTTGAATGCTGCAATAGATTAATTTGTATTTTATTTCTAATCTGTTCTGAATTAAAGGTCATTTCCAAGAGGAAAATCTAATTGCTCACCAAAGGATAAGGTATTCAGCTATCAGGAGTTAAATAACGTGCATGCACATCCCACATGCAGCATTTCAGGAAATAAATGGGTAATAAGATGTGATTCCACAAAACTAGTATTTAACTCTGAGAATTAGCATAACAAGACTTCGAAGAGCAGGAAGCATCTTCCAACAACAAATGATACCCAGGATCTCTCTTTCCCTATTGTCAGGGTAAAAGAATCTTGAATTGTTTTGCTTGGGTTATTTCTAAGGGACCGGGTATTGGTTTAAGGAAAGGACTGCTGGGCTCATCTAGTTCTACTCTCAGCAGTTTCTACCTTTATCTTACAGTTCCAGTATGACCAATCAAACCTTTGACAAGAAAATGAAAATTGGCTTCAAGCAAATGGATAACACAGAGCTAGTCCTCAGATCAGTCTCAAGATCTGCCCAAGTATTAGGGTGTATCAAGTGGCAGCTATGAACTTCCAACATCACCCACTGCAATCCGCTGAGTCAGGTCACTGCCATCCCATTGATTATCCCTGAATAAGGCTCAAGAAGCCAGTTAAAAAGGAAAAAAAAAAAAAAAAATCAATGTAGAAAAATTTAGGGTTATTTCCAGCCTGAAATGAACAAAATCTCTCACACAAAATCCTTCCTTGATCTACCTATAGGCACTGACGTAATTATTTATGTTTAAGAACGTTGTATGGAATTGATTAAAAGTTCAGTAATAGAAAATTACTCCTGTCCTTAGAAAAAAGGACCACTTAAAAATAGTAGGAGAATTTGGATGTTTAAAAGATGTATTTTGTCACGAAAACACTTCAGTAAACAACCTGTAACTTTAAAATTAAAGGCTTTAATTTTAAAAAAGGTACCAATTTTCAAGTAGCAAGATGATTAATTAACAGAACAGACTGAAAGCTACCCAAGAGTTATCCATATTTAGATTTGGTAACCAAGGCATATACTATGATTGAGTCAAACATGTTACTCTGATCAACCCACACACATTCTGCATCTGTACAAAAATTCAGAATATTAGAGATTATTCACTACGGACTTAATTAATGAATTTAATTATCACTGCATTTAAGATAATATTTTACTAGAGGTTATTTCAGTGGTTTCACTGCAGATACAGAAGACAAAAGTATGTTTGGTTATCTCAGCAGTGCAGGTCACCACCCTGCTTGCTGAGGGACAAGGCTCACTCAACAGTTGTAGCTAAAACAGCACAAATGGTTTATGTGCTACCACTTCTCCCTCAATTCACAGACTGTTCCTGTCACCATTAGCCAGTATTTTTACAGTCAGTGAATCTACTGGTATAGCAGACTTCATAATTATCCAGCTTATAGTATTAGAAACACGCCCTTGTAGTCACTAGAAAATACTTTAGCCAAAAAGAAAGGGAGGGAATAACCTTTGTCCTAGGACAGCAGAAGGCTTAATTTCCTTCATTTAATGGTTGTTTTTCCAAGATCCAACCATGTTTGAGAAATGACTGTATTTTCTGTGTCATCATGAGACATACAAACAGATCAACAGCATTTTTTTTCCACACTGAGGTCTTCAAAAAAAAGTGCATGATCAGCATGTACCAACTTTAACAGTACTAAACTGGATGCCAGCTGATAGAAAACTCATCTAGTCTGCCTTGTTTTTCTGCATTTTCTCCTGAGGTAATAAGATTTTTGGTACCATTTGGGTAGTAACACTTCTTATTTAAACATTTGTTTTGTTTTGTTTTTTACAAGTGTTTGGATTTTTTGTTAACTGTCTTTGTAGATAGACTAAATGGGTTCATTTAACACGAATATATTTTGTTAAGCTCCTATGAATAATACCGCACTAAAACTTACAGAAAGATATAGTTAAATCAGAATCCAAGAAAACATTAAAGAAACTGATTGTCATTGCCAGTATGCAAGCAAAATCCATCTTTTATTTTTATCTACTGCCCATATTCATCTTCCAGACATGTAAAGAAACCACAATGTTAATACATGAATCTGTAATTCTTCTGGCTACACAAGAGTACCTCAGTCTTTTATACAGCATTTATATTAAAAACATATTTTTGCTCTTGAATAATGTCTAAGAATAATCTAATGATCAGAAAGTTGTATCCTAAAAAACTACCAGATCTCTTCTTTCCTTTCTAAGTGATAGACCTCTATAATATTTTCAGATAATGATTTAATTACTGTTTAACAACATATTTGCAATGCAGTTCACCTCTATGAAGCAAACTATTTTGATTTAGTTTTTCCTCATGATGTTTCTCTGGATCAAGACACATATTAGAGGTTAATAAGACTTTGGTCAGGCAAGTGAACTACCTTAAGCTCATCCTGCATGTTTGATTTTCTTGCTTTCAGGGAAGTCCATTAATATAATTAGGATAGATAGTCCTCATGTAAATTTATCTATGCAATTTCTTATGTTCCCTTTCAGAAGACTAGTGACACTATTAAGAGGTTTCTTTTAAAGCTTATTTTATCATCTTCTAACACATAAGATACTTTTTTGTAGATAAACTTGATGTGAGCAAGCCGCATTTGCACCAATTGTCATGAATTGATGCTTTTAACAGCTGTAGACAGCTATGGCCTTTAGCATAACCCCCTGCTGGTTTGCAGATTTGAATGATGTCCTTCATCAATATTTCTCTGCTCTACTTCGTGACAGTAAGAAATTTACCAAGTAGTAAAAAGCATCTTTACTTCCCTAATGTGAACAACCAGTGGCAACTGCAAAATCATTCTGACATTTGGAGAGTTGTTAACATGCTCACGTTTTCTTTAGTGTTTCGAACATGCTAATTACAAATTTCATTAGTGGAGGGGGGAAAAAAAGCAGCAAGCTCAATGCTTGAATTCCGCTACATCTTCTTCTTTCTGCATGACCATATTAGAATGATGAATTTGGGATAAAGTAGGGTACTGGCTTATGCCCCTTGAGAGCACACCCCACACTTCCACTCACAAAGCCTCTGGGCAGAAGCATAGACTCGATTCCGGAACTCCCAGTGTGCTATGGCTCTGCTGCCAAGGATAAATCCTCTGTCTGGAACAGCATTGCCTTCTACAACATACTACCAGAAACTCCTTAAATGGGGTACATTTTTCCTCTGGATATCTGCCCCTAAGATACCGTATCTGAGTGCCACATGATTAAGTCATCTATTCATAGCTTATGATGTTGCTTTTTTTCAGACTTTCATCAATAACAGATGAAACAGGCAACCTTACCACATGCTGCTAAAATTACCTTCAAGGACAGGCATTCATGAAAGGCCCCTTTCCAAAAACACTTACTTCCTATGTATGCATATGAACCATGTATATATATATATATATATATAAACCTGACTTCTACTGTACAAACATTTGAGACACATGAAAACACATCTTTCCCAGATCAAAACAATTTTAGAAAGCTATACTACAATCAGTCTTTTTAAACAAGAACACAGAAATGTGCTGTTACTACTGAGCCATGCTTGTCTAAGGGAGGCACAGAAGCCCTTCTTTGGGTCTACACTGAGAGATCCTGCTGAAAAAACAATCAAGTTCATCTCCAGAAACAGGAGGTTGAAGTTACTCTTTCCACTTTAGACCTGAAGAAAGGCTTGCACAGATCTGATATATACAACCCCCAAACCTCTCATTGAGAGCAGTTTACTGGAAGAACAGTCCTTAAATGAGAGCATGTAAATAAATGTCCCTAGCCCTTCACTTTGGCAGGTGGTACTGTAAACCAAACAAGATCAAACATAAAACAATAATCAGTACTCTCTTAGAAACAGTATGGGGTTTTTGAGCACCACATTGACAAAAATTTCATGATAATAAGCTATATCTCCCCTTCAGAGAAGAGACATAAATAAATAACCAGGGAAGACAACATGTTAAGCCTCAGCAAGTGCTGGTTTTGACTGGGGTAGAGTTAATTTTCTTCACAGCCCTTAGTATGGGGCTGTGTTTTGGGGTTGTGCTGAACACAGCGTTAATGATGCAGCAGTGCTTCTGTTACTGCAAAGCAGCGCTTACACAGAGCCTTTCCTACTCCTTATCCCACCAGTGAGTAAGTTGGAGATGCACAAAGAATTTGGAGGAGACGCAGCTGGGACGGCTGATCCCACCAGACCCGAGGGATGTTCCATATCACGTGGCATCACACTCAGCATATAAAGCTGGGGGAAGAAGGAATGGGGGAGGTTCGGAGTGATGGTGTTTTTCTTCAAGTCACCATTACTTGTGATGAAACCCTGCTTTTCTAGGGTAGCTGAACAGCTGCCTGCCCATGGGAAGTGGTGAATTAATTCCTTGTTTTGCTTTGCTGGCATGCATAGCTTTTGCTTTACCTGTTAAACTGTCTTCACCTCAACACACGAGTTTTCTCACTTTTACTCTTCCCGTTCTCTCCCATCCCACCAGGGAAGAGCGGGTGAGCAGCTGCATGGCACTGAGTTACCATTAAGGGTTAAACTACAACACATCATTAAACTGTATCCCACAAATCAGCTCCACTGTTGCCTGCATTCCAACACAGAAGGACTGAATCATGAGCTCCAAGGGGAAATTTTATGTTCCCTTTGGTTTTAAAATCCAGTTTTACTGTGTATCCAGTACATAGAGCTGATTGTTATTTCTTCTTATCTGCTAATTGCCACAGATTGTGATGATCTATTTATAGCTTCAAAAATACTCCTAAATGCACTGCAAAATAGTTGCCAGAGGATTCAGAGGCCAAAAGTGATCAATCATTTGGTAGATATTGTATTTTTCTGCACAATCAAATTATATTTGTTTCTCATTTTAAAAAATCACTGCAGTACACAGGAAGAAAAAAATGTGCTGCATGAGGAAATCTTTGTTTTTAAATCTAGTGTAAAGGGAACTGTACCAAACTGTAGATTTTTACTTAGTCATTTCCTCTGCATGTGCCAGATCTGCCCATTTTACACAGGCATTTCTAGAAGACTCATCTTTGAAGGGACTGTAGATGCCATTCTGAAGCAATAGATCTCATGTGCTGTGCAAGACTTAGCAGGTTTATCACTTACGAAACAGAAGCCAAAAAAATAAAAAAAAAGGATTTCCACTATGACCATTTCCTTTTAGGGTTTTCTCCTTGTTTCTCCTTTCCAAGAACCTGCTTGTCTTACTGTTTCCATCAGTTTTTACTGCTGTTTGTCAGACTTCTCAGAGAAATGACAAACACTTGACTGTTGTTCGGAACATCAGGTTTGTGAGTGTAATAGCACTAGCTTCTACTTAACGGACAATAGCTGAACCTATTCAGCTGTACAGGCAGAAAGAGGTCTGGTACCCTACTTCACATGCTTTCATTTTCCCTTTTCAGCAGCTGTAAGGTTATAGAGCTTGTCAATGAGAGAGGGAGAGAAAACCTTGTAAACAGGTCAGCAATTTAAAGCACAAATTATCTGCGTGTTTTGCTTTAGGTGATAGCCCTCCATTGTTTCTAAAGTAGCCTGGTTCTTAGTCTGGAGAAAACAGGACAGTAAAAGGCAGAAAGTCACAACTTAAATAAGAGCAAAGACAACTATTTTGAGGATGCAAAAGACACGGAATACTGAAGCATTGTTATAACTGGAGCTTTAATTAAAACTATACGTCTAATACGACAGAGCTGAAGACTTACCTGTTGACTTTTCATTCTCAGAAACAGTCTTAACTGCAAACATGAACAAAATGGACATTGGAGTTTCAAGCAGTCTTTGTCCTAACTTGGTAATATATATGTTCACACAAATATGTGCCTCTACAAACAGCTCTCTGAAGCTTAAAGGTGACCAATGCTGTTACATTTCATGTTAGTGTTGTCGAGATACTTTTGCACAGATTCTGAAAAAAAAAAAAAATTAAAATGTGTATATTATTTATTCTAAAAGCCAAGAGCCTTGGCAATGCACAAGATGAGATCTTTGCCCAGGAGCTGGTTTTGATAGCAGAAATCAGAGTTCTCCTCACTTCTTGTTCCACACTCATTAGCACTGTCAAAAATTATTGTGGACGAAAAGCCATGTTATACTGCTCCTCATCCCTTGGGAGGCCAGCGAGTCTTAAGACTCACTGACATGATCCATCTTTCAAATTTAGTAAATTCTCTTGCACTTTATAAAAAGGGGGTGGGGGTGGGGGAGTGGGGAGAAGTGAGGGGCCTTACAGCTTTACTGCATCCACTGCAGTGTAATCTTCCTCATCCCTCCTCCACAATTCAGCTCTTTCTAGCATGTTTTGTCTATACAGGAGGAAAAAGTGCCTTGTTAAAGATATACAGAATTTGTTTATTTACAATTAACTTGGACAGACTTGCCTACCTCTGCTGGATCTGGCTGGAACAGCATTAACTTTCTTCACGACCGCCCATATGGTGCTTTGGATTTGTGGCTAAAACTGTGTAGATAACAAAACAGTGTTGGCTTTCTCTTTTTCCGCACTCTCATACCCCCAGCAAGCTGGGAGCAAGAAAGAAGCTGGGAGAGGACACAGCCAGGACAGGAGAGCAGAATTGGTCAGAGGGACATTCCATCCCATCCGTTGTCATGCTCAGAGCTCACTGCCCTCTCCCAGTACTCCCAGCGTGAGAACAGGAAGGGCAGAAGCAAAAGGACTCATAAGTCAAGATAAAGACAGTTTATCAACTGAAGGAAAGTGGGGGGGAAGACAGTAAAATCACTCAGCCAAACTTGGAAACCAAACCTCTCACCTTCCTCTACCACAGTTTTTTTGGGGGGTTTTTTGTGGTTTTTTTTTTTTTTTTTTTTTTTTAATTTTTTTTGTTTTTNATTTGTTTGGTTTTTTTTTTTCCTTGAATGTTCAGTTATTTGCATTGCTAATTGTAGCAATTAATTGACAAAATCTCAAATGCAAAATTGTGTCCAGTCAAAACTGAGATGATTAAGAATTATGCATTGGTTCTCTGAGGCACAGATTCTGCTTTTACATGCAAGCACTTTCTATTTACCAAACTGTAGTTTTTACACAGTACAAGCTTTGTGAAGGACACTACGTTATATCTTACCACATTAAGGATCTTTAAAGAATAAGCTATGGAGAAAAAAAACAAAAACAAAACCAAAACAAACACATTTGACTCAGAAAGAAAGATTATTCTTGGCTGTGTGATCAGATGGCAAAGTCAGTCATCCTTTTGTCAGGCTCTTCATGACAAAACCAAGGTCATTTACAAGGAAACAATGCCATTCTAATCTGATCTGAACAATTCCAAACACAATGAGAAACCGTCTTTAAAATTGCATCAAGACCAATAGGAAAACTACTAACAGTGTAGAAAAGCAAGTTCACAGCCATCTGCCTAGCATGTAGGTTGATAGATTCTTGGGGATGGTTAAGGAGAAAACTCCCCAGATATTACAGCATCGATCTGTAAGCTCTAAACCAACTTATGGAATTTCTCAAGAATTGAATTGGAAGCCCGCACAATATACAAATTCATCCAATTTATTCAATCAAGTAAACTAATTCTGCCCTCCGTTCACCTGTTCTTTTTCTTTATGACCTCAAGCAAACTGCAGTAATTTGTCTGAGAAAGTTATTTATTCAATTCAACTTAAAAGCATTATCTCCCTCCTTCTCATTTGGGCTTTCTCACATCTGACTGCTGACAGATGTTACAGGTAGAGGCAGACAGAACATGCCATCTGCACTACTGAATGTCTCAGACATGTCCTAAAAGGCTGTTGGCTTCATCTGAACATTAATGGCTGATGGTAGCACAGCAGGTGCAGTGGAGGACCAGTGGGAAATGTGTTGAGAAGCCCAGAATGAGCTCATAATTTAAGTGCTAGATGAAAGTCAAGAGTTAAAAAAACAACAGATTATTCAGTACAGATTAAAAGACATTGAGAATACTGTTACAATCATGACTTTAATTTCCAAATAATACCACACAGTGTTAAATTTTTGAAACAGAATATCTTAGCCTATTGTATTTCACAGAAGTAGGAAATCATAAACATAATTACCAGGATATTTATAAACTAAAGTGCATTATAATAGCTCGCTTGACATGCTGCAAAAGAGTCCAACAGCATCAATAGTCAGATAACATGAGATAAATATGTTTATATACACACTTGTACAAATATAGATTTATTCCTTAGCTGGTTTTAAAACACAAAGCTACCACAGATAAAGAGCCTTCATTATACCACTGTGCTATTTCTAAACAAACAGTTCATGTATGAGTGCACAAGACCCTACCCAGCATGAAGCAAATAGCATAACAGGATAAAGTCAAACACTGTGGTTTTTTTAATCACAATGTATGAAAAACTTTCTTCCATCAGGTTCTATCTACAGTGGATAAGCATGGTAAGAGAAATTCACTTTGATGCATCAATGATATTTTCTGTCATCGCTATCCTTCCATCCCTCTGTAACTGGTATCCCTTGTTACTTTGTTTTGCAAATATTTATCTCCTCCCCAAGATTTGCACTGAATTACATCACCACAATGTTAGAGAAAGAGTTAAAAACTTCAGCTGCTCTCAACAAATGTGTTCCATAGCTCTCAAGAGAAATATATTGCTGAAGGAGACTTTGCTCCGAGTTTTCCAGTGTAAGTCCAATACATACAGCAAATCACGTCTGAACTCTGCTGACGTATCACCAAAGCTTTTTCAGGTCAGTGTACCTGTATCTGTAGTGAATGAAATGTCTTTGGAGAATGAATACATAAATAAAACTAATCCCATATTACTCTGTTAAATGCCCAAGACAGTTCACAGTCTCTCTGTTAATGTGGAAAAATCCCAACTATGTTTCATTTCTTTACTAGCAAGTGAACCAAGACCTATTCATTTCACATGAAGAAAACTGTTTGTTTGTTTTTAAAGATCACTGCAAATTAGTTTCCTTACAAGGCTGAAGTTGCCATGTCTCACTCTCTGTTCTCTGACCTTACCAGTTACCCAGCACAGCTGTAAGAAAATAAGTTCACGTCAGAGCCATAATTCTAAAGGTCTTCGTATACCCTCAAATCTTAAAGAATGGGAAAGACATCAGTATTAAAACAGACTGGACACAAATGTGATGAACAAAGTGATGTGTCTGATCGATTCTGCTCATTAAAAATTTAATGACTCTCTATCATTGCCTCTCAGTATCTAAATCAAGTTCAAGTTTCTCTGAGCACACCAGATAAATTCTAATTCAGATTACAAATTTTGTGTTGCTGCTCCTTCAGTCAGAATTCTCCTGGAAAAAAAAGAAAAGTGCCAGTGCCAAAGCACCCACCATCCCTCCACTGCCACTGCACAGGGCCTGGGGCAGCAATAAATGCCACCACTGCACACGTTGCCTGCACATACCCTGGCACCTCATATCTGATGAGCAGCTATACATGCACACACACACTTCAGCTATCATCCCAAGCAACTTCAGACCAATCACTGAGATACGTTACCTGGTTTGCTTTGTAGAAGAGAAGGTGAAGATCACACTGATCCCCATCTATTCTACTTCACCCAGCTGCTTTGTCAGTCAGCTCAGCATCAAAATGCTGGAGGACCCTCTGTTAAGTCAAACCCAGTCATTCAAACAAACACTAGAATTCCATCACAACAGTTACACTGTGAAGCCCTTGCTTGCTTTCCCCATTTAGGAGTTAGTTTATTAGGTCTTGATCAATGCCTTAAATTCTATTCTTTACTCCCTTGAATGTCAAATGGAATAAGAACTTCCTTTAAACAAACAAGTTGGATTAACTTCCCAGTCACAGAACACCCTAGATGTTCTCCAACGGGAACAGAGCAAACTTCTGGCCTTTGTTTTTTTGTCGTCGTTGTTTGGTTGGTTTAAATTTTTTGTTGGCTGGCTGTTTTTTTTAAGTTTAAAACCCCTAATGCTTCCAACTACTTTAAATATTTCATTCATTAGCCTAAAGCTTTGGCTGCCTGTGTGCCTATCCCTTCCTCAACATTTAATTGGACAGCACACAAATTGAGAGGATAGACTGATAATTCTTTAATTCCCACAATTAGCTTTACTCATGCCAATAGCTCCTTACAGTCAATGAAAACATTTCTTTGAGGGAAGTTCATGTGTTTTGTTTACTTTTCTTTTAGGCAGATAAGGGTGAAACAAAGAAGTTCATTAACTTCAAATAACTCCATAGGGTGTCAGGAATATGAAGTTGATCCATTGTTTAACATTACATGTTCTGACTCTTGCCTTTATTATCCTTTGAATAATTAAAACCCTTGAAAGCCTGTTTCATTAAACAGCTAACTTTCATATCATTAGTCACTTGGATAGCTGAAAGGCCAAAGGTCATGTGAGCTATAGGTAGTTCTGAAAAAAATGTTCTTTTTTTAATATTACATTATATTAAATGACACCCACAAACCCTGTCAACAGAAATCTATACAGCCTATTTTACTGAAATACAGTATTAATAGTAGATTTGAGTTCAGCAGCAAAATACCACTGCTATTAATCATAACCTGATACTAAATTAAGAGATATTAAGCTTTTTAAATTTAAGATTTTTACATTAACCACATTTGCTCCATTTTTTCCCACATGCTCAAGTTATAGGGTACTTTTAATTTACCAAGTACAGGCAATGTTTTTCCTCTGACTGAATCAATATTAAGGCAGATATCAGTCATCATCTTTAGAGAAAGGTTGGCCCAAATGCACAAAGGGAAAGCAGGCCACGATTCCTACCAATGAACAGGATCAAACAGGAATAGTATTATTCCTTTTTTCTTCCCTAGAAAATCTTACAGTCTATATATCATCATTAGTGGAGTGGGGGAAAAAAAAGGGTACCAAAATATCATCCCACACTTTCTTTAATCATATAAAAAAGTCATCACATAAGCATTATTCATTCAAAAACTGTCTCATTTTCAACAGCCTGGGGCTAAAGGAAGATACAGATGGGAGGAAGTTAACAGAACAATCTTCAGAGAGGAACTTGTCATGCAAAGCACTATTTCAAAGGAAATAAAAGATAAAGGAAGAGCATTCTGCACTTGCTCCACTGCTAAATATAGGCTGGAAGATAGCCATTTAAATGTATTTATTCCTATTTATATGCACATATATGCCAATTACTTCTGTAAATTTGTTTCCAAATCAAGTAGCTTTGTAGGACCATACTAACAGTAAAAATTTGAGAAGGTTAAAGAAGTTTCCAGTATTGCATTTTCCTTCCCTTAATGATTTACTTAAACAGTCCAAGTTACTGGATTTTTTTTCATGTTAGTTATGAACATTCTTTAGCATAATTTTCTTTATGGCCTTGTGGACTGTTGCAACATCCTTGAATATTCAACCAGTAGCAAAGACCCGGCTTTTGAGAACAGCTATGTGACATCTCTGTTGTCATAGTAGCACTACACTAATCATGTCATCCTTCCAAGTTCCATGTGTACAAACATAGCCTAGGAAAAACCTAAACTGAAGGACCCAATGTTCAGAAGGAATATTGCTGAGTAAAATATTTAATATGCAATATACATTTCACCATCAGAAGCGAAAGATCAATCCCTCACTGCTGGCAAAGACGACCACAAAATCGCTGCCAATGCCCATTGAAAGCTCTGCTGAGTTACCAGCTCAGAGCTCAGAGTCCTGTATCATCTTTCATATCAAAAGTGACATGGTTGAAATAAAACTCTGACACTTGAGAGTGATGTCAATCGACAAACCACAAGTACACACAGGTAGCATAGCCTGCAATTATCTAACCAGTGTCAAAATTTAGGCCCTTCTTTTAGAGAAAGGATAATGATCTGACTGAAGAAGCAATGTTTCCTAAGAAGAAAAGTTAGAGAAGATCTCTGTTAGTGAAGAACACTTCATAGTATAATGAACACTGGTTAAGAACAAGCATAAGCATAGAAGGAGTCCCCTCCACTCCCAACACAAACTATTATAGACAGTTTCCTAAAAAGCTAAGGCCAAAAAATCCAAACTATGATACTTCTGGGGAGATGCAGCTTCAGAACTCTTGGTCCAAATCAGGCACGAACCCATCAGTTCTCATTCTTCTTGGATTTTGACCTCAAATTGCTGGCTGATCTCAGAGCTCTCCCAAACACCATTTCACTGACACTAATAACTAAATTGGATAGACTACAATACATACTGTGAAATGATAGTAAAGCAAACTTATGATGTTCATAGTTAATTGTACCGGAGAAAAACTAAGGCTCTATTCTGGCTTTTTTACTACTGCACTGCATATCATAGCAGGGTTTCTGGCATTAAAGGCCAAGAGCCAGCTGATAATACCTAAAACCTACAACAGCTTTCACTGTGCTCAAAATAGTTAGGTGTTGAGCAATCCTGCAGCAAAAAGATTCCTCACACTTTTCTTCTTTTCTTGACCCCATAAATTAGATGTAGTGTCACTTTTCTAACACCAGTCCATTCTCACCGCATGGTATGTTAAAAAAAAAAATAAAATATCTCAGGCCAAATTGTTTCATTAATATATCTTTTAAATATAACTGTGGTAGTGTCTGATTTGAATGCAAATTGAAAATGTAAGTGTACACTTGAAAAGTCCATACTGTGACATCCCACACACACACTTTTCAGGCCATCATCACCAGAGAACCCTTCCAGCTGCATGGAAGAGGCTGAAACTGAACAGCAGATATTAGAGGCAAGCAAGGAAAGAGCTGCTCGGCATGGTCTGCCTGAGCTACATCCCAAATTATGCCAGTTTGAGAAATCAGAAAGCTGCTGCCATCTTAATTTTAAGATTATATCTTGCTGCTAAGCTCCCCTCGATAGGCCAGGGCAGCTACAGAGTGCCTTGAGGGCAGAATTCTCTTAAAAACACAAGATCCTTTATACATTTCTTTTTTTTTTTTTTTTCTGTCATAACACAATATGGCAGCTTAAAGCATATTACCCATTGGAGTATTACACCACTGAGCAGCACAAGATAGCATTCCCTTGCTGTGGCTCTAAAATAAAATTGCTGAAGAGGGAAACAGGCAGCGGGAGATGAAATGCACGCTCCAGTTTCCAAGGAAAGCATGTTAATGCCCAGTACAGGGCGGGGGGGAGGAACAGTAAGAAAAATAAGAGGGAAAAAAAAAAAAGTATCCATTAGAAAGATGTTGCTCAAGTGGTGTCAGGGGAAGATCAGCAGGACCTATAGCGATCTGCTGAGTAAATGCCGGTCATGCAAGCTAAAACTGCCAAGGAGCAGCTTTCAGTGACATATCCAATTTCAGCGTTTACAATGCATGAACTGTTAAACGCAACCGGTGCGACTCTTTACAGCAGCCTTTTCCAGAGCTATGTGCTGACTAACACTTGAACATAGAAGAGCATTTTGTTTGCTTTTCAGAATATATTTCTCAAGGAAAAGCACTGGCTTGTAGTACAGACTGATTGAGATCCCGATGACAGCAAGGAAATATCCCCAAACAAACCCTGTTTATATAAGAATTCCTGTTCAGCAGCTACCTCCACACCAACATGACTCCTCTTCTGTGGTGTTTTCACACAGGGACATAGAGGGACATGGAGTGTATAATCTAAAACTAGCAAATTAAGTTTGGTAGGCATTCCTTTCTCTACCAGACGAACAGTGCCATTAATAAGGGACCGAGGTTAGGGTTAAATATTTGTCTACATAAACGTTTACTTTTAGTTTTAATGTATTCTGCTAATAATATAATGCTGTAATTATTTAAATATAAACCTTGTAACAGATACTCTTCAGGAAGCCCTTATAAGTTACTTTTAAACAACATTTTATCCCTAACTTATCACTAGTAAACTATATTTAGATGGTAGACAGGGAAGAAATGGGAAAGAAGGGCTGAGAGCAGAAACAAAATCTGCTATTTTGCCCTAGTTCTTTGGTCTCCTTGTACACCATTTGATGTGTCAGCACGAACTGCAAGATGATATTATAAACTCTAGATTCAAAGTTGCGCACTGTTGCATCCGTGGAATCAGGTTACAGACCCACATTTGTGTTGACCATATAAAGTTAATTCCTGTGCAAGTTAATGGCACAAGTACAACAGATTTCAACAAGGTCCAGACTCTTGGAAGACGTGCAGTGCATGAGCATTAGCCAAGAATGTGTAAAGTGATTAGCAGTTCTAGTTTTGCTGGTTTTGGTTTCTAAGCAGCATCGGTACTGTTGTTTAGTGGTTGAGACTTTAAGTGTGGTTTCATCAGAGGGTTAAATTGATTTAAATTTGCTTTCTGAGGGACAGTCTGCCCACGCACTTTTTTGGATGAATCACAGAATATGCTGAGTTGGAAGGGACTCACAGGGATCACTGTGTCCAACCCTTAGCCCTGCACAGGATCATTCCCAAGAGTGACACCACGGGCCTGAGAGCATCATCCAAACGCTTCTTGAACTGTCAGCCTTGGTGCTGTGACCACTTCCCTGGGGAGCCTGTTCCAGTGCTCAACCACCCTCTGGGGGAAGCAACTTTTTATAAAATCCAACTTAAACCTCCCCTGACACAACTTCAGGCCATTCCCTGGGGTCCTGTTACTGGTCACCACAGAGGAGAGTTTTCAACCACGTCAGTACCTTATCTAGATCACCAGGCAATTATACCGATGCTAGGGGTACCTTAGGAATGCAGGTGTGGGAAAGCACAGTTTTGGGTAGGATTTCATGAGAAAGAGTACCTTCCAGACTTCAGTGAGGTTCCTAATATCGTCATTACTCAAAATTTTATTTCAATGTTGGACACATATATCTCAGTCCAAATACGGACTGGAAAGGTCATTGTTATGGAATCTGTTCAGCTGTGGTGCTGAGTACCCCAACATGCCCATAAAAGTCACAGAGTTATCCCAGTCTCATTCAGACAAAACATTACTGAAAGTTGCCCTTTATTTGGCACTATGTACAAAGAAATGCTTAGCAAAACACAGGGTTTTTTTAATGGACTGTTCAGTGACTCGTGTCAGGCTAAATTAGGTTTTAATTTTAAGAAGGAGCAGAACTAACTGCCATGAGATATGGACTGGGAACAGCCAGCAGGATCAGTACAAACAAGCCTCTCTCCACAGCACTACCTTTCAGGCTCATGGAGGGCCATGCAGCTCTTCCTAATCCTTGCTTTGGGAAATTAAGAAATTCTCCAACAGAATTACTTATTGTGAGACCAGGTATTTTGCTCAAACATATAGCACTGTATTATTTTGTACTTGTCAATACTGAAAAAAACTCTTCTTATACCATCTACCTACCTGAATAAAGCAACACTGTGCAGGGAACACCCCAAGTCCTTTCAGTATGGGTTTGGTAGGTTCCTCACCTCTGCCTCCCCTCCCCATTGGGGTCTGGTAATTACCAGCAACACATTTTTTCTCACTTCACAGTACGTGTCCTGCTGAACAAAGACTTGTTGAACAATATTAGTTTATCAAAACATCTGCTGTGACACTAGGACTGACAGAAGGCCAACAGCTAGACTCCATCATTATCTAATCCAGCAGATTGATTTATTTCTACTTCTATCTATCTTACTATGGTAACCTTTAAATTAAGTACTTTAGAAATTATTTTCCTCCCCTAATTAGTGCACAAAAATTCAGATTTTTCAGATCATATGTTTACTCTCATTATCCCTCAACTTAAATAAACACAAATGAATTTTTCTATTTTTCAGTGTGAGACCACAGTTATTTTTTGAATCTTGTCAGAGTCGTCCTGCAGAATAAATTCAGATGAGTTCTGTTGAATACAAACAGCAACTGTCAACCTTCCCCATGGGGACAGACTGGAATTGAACATTCAACCGGTGGCCCAAAGGACAGCAAGAAAAAAAACAGCAACAGGTTATTAAAATTCCTTGTGCGCATGTAAAGACCTGTTCCATCAGATTGGTGAATCTCCAGCCAAGCCTTGATCAAGAATTTAAACAGAAGTGGGAGGACCTCCAAAGCCAGGAGGGGCAGAACCAGGTGCTTCAATGCAAGTGTTACCAAAGCTTCAGAGGAATCTTAAGCCCAATCTCCAAAAAAAGAGTTTACTGGGCAGACTACTGGATTCCTTCTTCTCCCTGGAAACATTTTATTTTCCCTCCGATTCTACAAGGGTGGAAAATACTAGAAAGTTCATCCTTCCCTGTCTCAAGACATCAATAACAGCAATTAGATGAAGTGAGTAAAATAATCACAGTCCATCCAAGAAACTGTTCTGTGCTGTAAGCAGAGCAACACCAGCCCTTACTTGAAAGGGTATTTTTGTACACGCTGAGCCCAGTGGAGCAACAACATTAATACATGGTTACCATATTTAAAGTGGCCCATTTCAGAACTGTTCACTTCAGGTCCATTCAAAAATGAGCAATTATTTCACCACCTGCAATTTCCTTAAGGAGTGTAGGAGATCACTAAAATGGAATGCCTCGAGCAACTGCCACTCACTCAAGTCCAGTAAAACATCATTCAAATTTAGTTGATATCATTCATACAGTACAGAAAAAACTAACATTGCTCATATATATATATATTTTTTTTTTTTCATTCTCTGAAAACCACTATTTCTACACAGCACCTGGATCATGGCAAAACACATTAGTAGCATGCCCAAGTTCTTCCCTTCCATCCCAGCCTGTTGGGAGTGCAAGCTGCACACAATTTAAAAACTAAGCAGTTGGACTGGCTCTACTAAGATCTTCACTCTTTACAGCTTCCAGAAAGTGTTACCAGTCAGCAAGCCCTGTCAAGCCTGCTGACACCGAGCAAAGTGACATCAGTTGGTATAACGGCAATTTAAAATCTCTTAAAGAGCCTTGTATGACTAAGTAGAGCGCTCTAGCACTTTTGGCATTTGTCTACGTAGACTGAAATATTCCTGCAGATGGTCTCCACAAAGAAAGAGCACACTGAAGCGTCTTGGAGATACTTGGACATCAATGCATTGATGGGGCAACATACGAAGCTAGCTAATGCCAAAGTGTTAAAATAATGCCACTTCATCTAATGGCACAGATGGAGATTCTTACTACCACTGCTTTAGGTGGGTGTGCAGTCACCCTGACACAGGAACAACAAATCACTCAGAGCCTTCAGTGCCTCTCGCTCAGCACGGTGATACTCGGCACTCCCCGTTCCCTTCACGGGTACACGATAATCACATTTTGTACAGAACTGCTGGTGCCGTTGCTGCTAATAAGGTTGCCTGTACTTAGCTTACAACTATTAGATTTAGAGCAAAAAGTTGAAAAATGCACCCACAGAAAGAGGGAACAGAATTCACCCCACATCTTTATATTAAATCCATGCAGGAAAATAGCTGGATGTATTAAAAACAAAAGAGCCTGTGGGCAGTCAAATATTTGCTTTTTTCCAAGTAAGTTTGATATTAAGAATTGCTATTTCCTTACACTAGCAATTTCTCTACAGTTGGACTGCATGAGCTTGAAAAAAACAAACGACTGTGTTTTTTAGTGCACTTACCATTGGACTGCAACCAAAAGTCAAACTTTACCCACTTCTCAACGGTGTTACTAATTTCTCCTATGGGTGGCACATTGGCCTGTCCTCTGAAATGTACAGTGAAGCAATAGGGTATTTCCCCTTCCTATAGAGGAGTAATGTTTCTGATCATACTGCTGATGAAATGTGAGAATACAAATTTCAGCGTGACCAGTGGCAACCAGTGACAGGACCCCAGGGAATGGCCTGAAGTTGTGTCGGGGGAGGTTTAGGTTGGGTATCAGGAAAAAGCTCTTCCCCAGAGGGTGGCTGGGGACTGGAACAGGCTCCCCAGGGAAGTGGGCACAGCACCAAGGCTGACAGAGTTCAAGAAGCGTTTGGATGATGCTCTCAGGCCCGTGGTGCCACTCTTGGGGATGATCCTGTGCAGGGCTTAGGGTTGGACACAATGATCTTTGTGGGTCCCTTCCAACTCAGCATATGCTGTGATTTATACTGTCTGCATAAACTCAGGAGACCCTAAAGCTGCTTGTAATTACAGAAGGAGAAAGAGCTGGGTTTTTCCCTGCTTTTTAACAGAAATAACCTAATAGGACTTTAGGAATGCCATTCCCAGGCAAGCTAACCATGCCTCCTTAATATAATTCAAATATAGAACACGACTACCAAATTAAAAAAAAAAAAATCTTTACTGTATGTGAAAGGTAAACTTTGTATTTTATTCATTGCAAACAGTGACAGCTACTATGAAATTTCATTAAAAGTGAAAGTGAGTTGTTCGTAAGGAGCTAGAACGCACATTAAAAAATGACTTAATGAAAATGGAGTCTCAGCCCTACAAGTCTGAGAAGGAGCTCGAAAGAACTATGATTTTGAAAACTCAGTTCCACACTAAAGCCAGTCAAAATGCCAACCCATTAACAGAAAAGAATAAATCTTGTTTTTTCTTCCCTCACACAAGCCTATACTTCTCAAAATGCTTCTAATAGGTGTATCCTTCCTTTAAAGTATTTACCCACAACCAGCAGGACAGAATAGTATTGCTTCTTGAGGCTTTCTCTGCTACATATTTAGCATATTTTGGCAGAATTTCTTTTTTTTGTGTGTGTGTGTGTATACCTAATTGTCTTTAATTTAAAAAGTACACATGCATTTTGTGTAATATTTCCCCTAAAACAGTCTCAGCCAGCCTGGGTCCTGCCCTGCTACCGCTGATTCAGCAGCACGGCTACTCATGCCAAAGGCTAAAACAATTAGACATGAACTAGATGAAATAGCAGCACTTTCCATTTACTTAATGATGTTGAAGTGTTTTCCTATCTTCGTGTGTTTGTAACTGCAGGTGCCCTGTGCATTAGCCCTAATGTTCTCCTCTGCCACTCTGACTTGTAACTGTGAACACGAGGAACGGATTATAACCTTGATAGTCTGATTATCTGTCGTGTTCCTCTGTGGTACTCGGTAATTGTACCAGTGATGTCTTCATGCCGACAACAGGATGCATTTCAGCTAAACTGTCTAAACATCAGTCGTTCCACGGAGAGGAGAGAGAAGTCCCAAGCACCAGAGCATAAAGAATAAAAATTATCAGATACTTAAAAACACCAGGCAATAGGCACTGATGGAACATCATGTACACAGACCATACACAATATGCATTATTTTCACAATCATGGGTTAACTGAATTTTATCAATAAATGTAGAGGTTCTTTCTAACTTTGAGTACTGCTATAGAAAAGGGGCCAAATTTCTATTCATGCAACATTCAGTGATGGGAAAAAAGTACACCAGCTTTGCAGAAATTGCAAAAAAACATAGAAGAAAGTCATCTCTGATGACAACAGAAGGTAAAACAGAGGATACTGTGTTTAGAAGTAAAGGGAGTCTTAGCAAGGTCAGTTAGTTTCCATCCCAAAAGCTTGGCAGGGATTTTAGTCTCTTGAAAGCCCAGGTGTGGGAGATGAAGTGTTCACGTCTAAAGAATTGAGCATGAGAAGTTAGGTCCCTGTTCAGACTCAGAATTTTGATTTTCACTTGCTATTCTCTTCAGGGCATACCAAGTACTTTACTCCTTCAATACCATTGTCAAAACGAGGTTGCTGAGCAAACAAACACATGGAGCAGACGTAAGGTTGAGCACAGCTTTAGCTTTGGAAATTGTTACTCATCATCCATTTCTGTCATGGAATCAGTGGATTTTGTTTTCTAGTCAAATAGTGGTGGTTTGTGTGGTGGGTTTTTTGGTGCATGAAATGCAGATTTGAAAAGGAAAATATTAATACTGCCAAGGAACATGTCAGTATTAAGTAGCACCCAAGAAAATCAAAAGCTTTGGGAAATCCATGAATTTAACATTGTTTCTTTTCTCATCTGCAGCTGTTGCAAAGAGGTGAAATGCAGGAAACAAACTGAGAAACAAATTATTTATAATTAAATTAAATATGATGAGGCACATAAAGACATTCAAAATTATATTTTAATCACTGCTTCAGTAGTTTTAAGTATTTTGGAAATGGCCTGTCTACAGAAGAAAATTAAAAGCTACAGCAAGCATACCTGTGGGCCATCCTTACGGGACAAACGAGGATATTATCCTAAAGCTTCTTAGGAGCAACAACTGTTACATGCAATTCAATTAGAAGACTAAAAGATATCAGCATAAGACCAAAGGCAACAAAATGGTGCTCAGCCTGCCAAAATAAGAAAAATAGAAGTGAGGTTGTCAGAGTAAGCGGGCAAGTATCTTGTGTTGATAAATTCTGAGATCATACAAACCTTCACAGATGACACAAGAATTTGAAGACCATTAGTTTGACTTCACTTTTAGTTCAAATGGGAAAAGAATTTCTTTGAGAAGACTCTTATCCCATGAGATAAATAAGTCAGGAAAAAGATGAAAGCAAGTAGTTGAGCGCGGGTTATAAAGTAAAGGATGAGTCTAGTCATTAAATTTTGAGTAAGTCTAAATTCAGTGAGAAAATAAGTCTTTCCTAAAAGCATTCCACACCACATCCAGATGTGGAGTGACAAGGGAAACTTACTGTAGCTGTCAGATTTTGAAATAATATATATTTGACATAATTGGCATTGTTGGAGAGATGAGTCATATGGCAGTGTTGAATCCCCTGATAATAGTTTTTTGGGGAAGGACAGAGGGAACAAAAGGAAATGAGGAATGGGATGGCTGCTTTGTGAAGCCCAACCTTGAAAAAAGCAGAGCTTAATTTTGCATCACTGATCACTAAAAAAAAAAAAAGATAAAATAAAAACAAATACAGATCAAGATACTAGTGGGATGTATTGAGAGATGATCACCAAATCCCAAGTAGAAGATATGATTTGTATGATTTATATTAAATATATGATTTATATATTTTAAAAGATTATGAGGAAGCTATCATAGAAGATTAATTTCATTGTTACAAGGAAAATTTGCAGCTGTACTAGAATGAAGATGCCCTAGAAGGATAGGTTCTGAAAGAGGACTTGGCATTACTTAGCCCACATCGCATCTGTTAAATAGGTAATAAAACCAAAGCTGGGGACCAGAAAGTGAGAGTCAGCAACATTTCTAGTATCAGCAAGTGCTAGGCAGGAGATGTTGCAGTTCAACAGACACAGCAAGAGATCCTCACCATCCAACTCATCACAAACCCAGTCACTGCTAGTTGACCTAACCAAGAGGAAGCAGGCTTCTCCAAGTCACTGGAGGCTCGAGTCTTTTCCAAGGGCTAGTTTTGTATTTTTCCCAACAATCCTTTAACAAGAACACGCATGTGAAGTGGAAGTGAGTCCTTGCTATGCCTTTCTGGAAACAGAAATCACAACTTTTAAACAGCAAAAGAAATCAAAGCATAAATTTGCATATCAAAAACTGATATTAAAGAAAAAATACAATAATTAACCTTCCCTCTGAATCATAACAAATGAAAGAAGTAGGGACTTTGGAATCAGGTCAGCAGTATGTTATTTTTATAGCTGGGTTTACATAGCAAGAGGAAGACACAACGATCCAACACTGGTGGGGAAACAGAACAAGTGAAAACAAATTCAAGTCCTCTTCTGAACTCCTCACAGAACTCTTGCAGGTGTCCAACATGCTCTGAAGAACAACAAAAATCAGAATGTTTGAAAGAGAAAGAATCTTCCAAACCTCAGAAAAATAATTCCTTTTAAGCATTCCTTTTTTTTTAAGCTTGGATATCTAAGAAGGAAGAGAGAAATTTTAAAAATTCCAATTTTTCTAGCTCTTTCCACAAAACAATCTCTGCCCAAAGGCAGAATGACAAAGTGAGACATCACTTCAAGGAGATAGTTCCAAGTACCTGAATCATCAGTGTAATACAAGTTTGTTTGAGCTTGGTTACTCTTCAGTCCCCTGGAAGAGCAAACCAGCACGTCACTCTGGACTTTTTTGATTTGCAGAAAACAGTCGAGTGCAACTGGAACACTAAAATGCTGTTGAAGCATTCAAGACAGTCTTGCATGAAGCAGGCATACACAGGAATTTATAGCAGTGATGCATTTAAAAAGTTATCAAACTACATTCCTGTCAAAAGTTCTAACTTCTGCTGAATTAAGGCAACTTCCTCATGTAGAACCACCTTGGTCAACTGCCCACACAGAAGAATTACGTTTTGACACAGTCCTGAGAGAGATCATTGGGACTGAGTGCATTCAGTTCCCAGAGGAACTGAAGCAAACAAGTAAAAGATATGGTACTACTGAAGTATTTGAGTTTTCCAGAAATAACCTACTCCTACAGTTCTGGAGCTTACACACCACTTTCTAATATCCCCACTGCTTCTGCACTTCAGTATTTTCCTTACAGCCACTAATTAACATACCAAAGTGTAGCAAAATTGACAGGTAAATTATCCTTTAAGCGCATTAAAAACATTTGCCAGATAAACAGTTATATGAAAATATGTTGAAGTGATGATTATTCCGTACGAAGCCAGGAAAAGTATTTCTGAACATCTACATTGCAAATTTGCATCCCACCTTAAGTTATCATTTGTAGTTTTTCACATAATGTACCTCCTAGAGTAACAGAAATCTTCCTTTCCTCCTTCATGTACTGCCTTTTAAATCAACAGGACCAAAAATACCCTGCCTGTACCTGGCAGAAACAGCTTCTCTGGTGATTATTCATTCTTGGCTCCTCCTCATCTGGCACCAAAGGCAAACCTGCACTTGGGTGCCAAAATCCCTCTTTACATAGTCAGTCAATGACCCCTGTCAAATTCACTTGGGTTTTTGCTAGAAGGGAACACAAAGCACATAAACCTAATTTTGCTTTGAATCCAAGATAAAAATAATAAAGGCATATTTTTATGTTGTTAGACTTCCCAAGCTAACAACCATCATATTTCTACAAGAAGGTAGTAAAAGTGGACCAGTCTTTCTTTTAAACCTCTAAAATATGACAACAGTCTGCACAGAGCTGTTTTCCACTGCTAAACTATTTAAAGTACAGCAAGGCCAGTTTCATTATTTCTGTTTCACACTATACCTCAAAAAAGTGAATACGGCCAAGTTTTGCCAGGATTTAAACCAACCATGCTGGTTAGAAGAATTACTGAATAAAGTTACTGTTAAATTGAGGGAGTGATTTCATGTGCCTTTGACTTCAGCTGTCCAATTTAAAATTACATCTGAAAAGAAATAGAAAAATAAGATAACTCCCACACACCATGGGCCCCTATGTTCCCTCAAAACAGGACACAAAAAAGTGCTTGCGTCTAAGAACTGAAGGAATATCACTAGGATATAGCCACAGAGGCACTGTGCTACCTTTTATACCTGGAATGCTATGGCAGACAGACAAAATTGTATCAAACATACATTTCCCCATTGAGGCACGTTCATGCACCCTTTTGGACAATAAGGTATCACACAGCCTTGCCAAGCACATCTTAAGGGAATTCTATTAACAATACATCTGCTCAAGATCATGTCTTTCCAGTATTATTTTTTGTGCTGCCTCTGATCTGCCCCCAAAAGAGCACGCAAACAAGTCAGTAGAAAGCCTGCAACACAGTAAGAGGCCTTTTTTGTTTTGTTACACCATGTTTTAATTAAAACGATTTGCTATAATAGTGTAATTAATTATAGGACAGTTAAATAGAACAGTAACTGTTATTAATGGTAAAAGACTGCTACACGTACTGAGCTATGAGCCAAGCCATGCACCAAGGAGAAAATACTAATTTTAGGTCTCAAACTTCCCCTTAGAAACTTCTTTCAAAAGGATTTGAAACTTCTTCCCTTTCTAAATATTGGAATAAAGAATAATGTGGAATAAAGGAAGGATTTTCTAGTTTAACAGTCAAAGCCCACAGACAGAACCATCTCACACTCAGAAGTGCTTTAGGATGTGTCCAATAACTTTCCAGGAGAAGCCCTGAACCATTATCACCTTCCCTATCCCAGAGGAATCCAGATTTCATTTGGAGCAAAATAGCTCCAGAGCACGAGCCTCACAGTAGTCACAGGCAAAATTCTCCTGAGAGATGGTGGTTTGACCAGCCTCAGGTGAAGAGAGCTGAGCTCAGTGTTGCCCAGAGCTCCACTGTGTGCTTTAACAAACCAGTTACTGAGGAAAAAAGAACTGCTGCAGTTGTGACTGCAGGCTGCTACAGCTATATTTTACAATCTGCTAAAAGTTATTAAAAATTCAGTTCTTCCCCTTCAAGGTTTTATTTGCATAGAAGAATTTCCCCGTGGCTTAACTTACTGTCTTGCAATCTAGAGGAATGAGCTGCATTGCAAGCCATTGACCAGGATAAAAACCTTTCACGGGGCTTCTCCACCAGCACAAGATACTCAGATGCCTCACTTGGAGGCGCTGAGAGATTTCAGTTATGTAAACACAGGGTTGCCTCTAAAGCAAGGCAATATACCTTGTCACAGTATCCTTGTCCCCCTCTCCAAATCTGATTCTTGACATTTACACTGAGTCTCATCTTCTTTGTAAAAGAATTTAGTACACACAAGGAGTAATCATTTCCTCTGTTCTCAAATCCCTCTCTGTGATCCAATACACACAACTGCTTTCCTACTCTGGCGTGAATAACTCAGTGTAACTAAAAACCCTCTAGGTCATAAATACACTGGACAACTGACCAAAGCCTATTTCCAGCTCCCTTCTTTCACAGTCTCTTCCAGACAACTGCACTCACAGATGATACGCAATATTGCTCTATGTAATGCCCCTGACATGACAGAAGCATTTTGCAGTTCAAGCTGCAACAATTCATGGCACTTGGCCTTCCTCTCAGCGAGTTGAAAAACATATCACAAGCTACCTCTTTGGCTACATGTCTCAGCCTAGGTCTCTTAGTGGAAAAGAAAACAACACAACCCCCAAAAGTGATGACATGACTGTCACTCCCCTGGGAAGCATGACATCCATCAAACTACAGTCCTGCTTGTACTGAAGTATTTTGCAGCTCTCAACAGCTGTTCCTCTTCAAAGTCTTGTTCAATTTCATTAAGCATTATTAAAATCCCAACTGCAAATACAGAGTAATCAGTGCAGGCACTTACCTTGGTGAAGTAGCAATTGAATAATAAAAGATTTGTCATGCAGATCTACACACAAAAGTATTTCCACCATAAGCAAACACTCAATACTGAATTGTATACAGGTTTTAGGTTTAATCAACATTATGTTTTTCTCTTACAGAGGCTGAAGCAGTCTCAGATGGATAAGACTAAGGCTTTGAAACATGCTAAACAAGGCTGGAGAAGATATGGCCATAAGCACTCTACCTTTCAGTAAGCATTTATTACACCAAACCATCATTTTCATCATCAGAAGACATAAATTCTCTCTAAGGATTAGAAAAGAAAGCAACATACAACAAAAAGTTAACCCAAATTTGAAAATACCTATTTAATAAATGAACTGATGGCCTGTTCCTTTCCATCTTCAGCCTAAGAGAGTACAAAAAACACCCAGGGTATTGTTAAAACACAAGGAATTCTGATTTGAAAATGTTTTAATTATGCTACTGTAGAGCTACAAAGATACTTAAAATAAATCTTTAGAAAATTCTGAATATGAAGAGGAATGCTCTTTTAAAGCACCCAAACAAGCTTTCTGGAAGGCCAGAGAGCCCACACAGTTATTCCTCAGTATTTTAGCGTTCTGCATTTATGGTAGATTAAAGCTCAAACACAGACCACCTCCACAGTGCAAAAAATTAAGTTTTGCATTTGTACCTCAGGTATTTTACTCACATTATTGTTTGCAGAGCCACAAAATAAAGCTGGTTTCCAAATAAGTTGTTAGCAAGATAATCAGAATTTGTCTTCACCTGCACACATGGAGGGCGGGGGTAGCAGCAACTGATACCAGTTCCCCAAAACCCTGACTGTATCCATTGTTCATTCATGCTTAGATAAAGGTTTGGATGAGATGAGAGTTTAGATAAGTTTAAGCCTTTAATGACCCATAAGAACCCTGCCTCAGCTACTTGTTCATTTTTTTCTGAAAGCTAAATTGCATTGGTAATGGATAATATGTTGCAAGATTGTAACAACAGATATAAAAACAACACACAGCCTCACAACTACTGATCCACCCAGGAGGGAACTGCTTTATCCCTCATCTTGGTAGAAATTTAACTCTTGTTTTTCAACCAAAACTCACCCACAATCATCTCATTTTTCATCAGAAATCAAAGGGGGGGGGACACAAATCACTGTCACAGGGAACACACTGAGAAGACAGGTGATAAAAGCTTTTGCCCACACACTTGTCCAGTTCTGACCACTGAAAGTTTTGGATCATATCTCTAACACTATGAGTGTGGAAAAACCCACACACTAACTGGGCTTTTCACTTGCTTAGTATGAGTTTTGTTTTGGATTCTGCAAAACTGTTTGATGCGGAAAATTAACTCAGAAAGTTTCGATAAATCCTAGGATAGCTTTTAAATAGTCAATGATTTTTAACACGTTCATGACATTTATGGCCATCTTACTGAACAGGAGTTATGACATCAAATAAGCACTTCTACATGCAGCAGTGCACAATCACTTAAACCCCCCAGGTCTTTGAGTTTTTGCCACACAAGTGCTTTGTGCCCAAGTCTGGGCCTCATTCATTCAAATACTCTCTCACGCAAGTTCTCACAGCCACTCAAAAGTTTGCTGATTACTGCCCAAGTAGTTACTTCATTCAGGTGAATAAACAAACCATGTGCCAAGGGCTTCAGCAGCCACCCCATAACATAACAGGGTTCTCAGAGGCAAACTCTGGTAAATCTTACTCCAGTAGCTTAGTAGCCAAACCTGAATTCCCACACACTCCCCTGCTGCAAGAGAAGAGAACAACTGAAACACATCAGTCCAAACCATGCAAAACCATGTTATATATCCACCTTGTTCAGATTACATTGATCTGCAACACTTTCTATTAAGTAAGAGAGTATGTGAAGACATGAGAAGTGTTACAGTAAGTTACTGGTAAATTGCTCTCGTTCAAATACGAAAACTATGCAGTCATTGACACCACTCAAGATACAGGAATAAGTCCCCACTGTGTGTTCAGCTTTGGGTTTGTGGTTGGGCTTTGGGTTTGTTTGGTTAGTTGGTTGGTTGGTTTTTTGCAAGAATTTAAAAGGTTTGAAAAGCCTGAATGGCTGTCTACAACTTTAGAACTAGTTTTGATCAATACTCTTAGAATTAAGCACCAAAGCACTCTTATAATTTCTAAATATTTTCTGCTCGCTCAAGAAGTGGTGCCCACCAACTGAGCTGTGGTGTCATACTGTTAAATACGCCGTCTGCCTTTCCCATTTGACACCCCTACTTGAAGTGCAAAGCAAGCTTCAAGTGTCAGAAGCTCATTCCTGCAGAGAGGTCCCCACAGACATACGGATCCAGCAACGTAGGCTGACAAAGTTATTTATGTGCTCGCTCTTCCACGGAGCTCTTGCCAGTCATCACAGCTGGGCACATCAGGACTTGGCAGGCTTTAGGCCTACGATATCTTCAGGTAGCAACAGCAGCCAGAATTTGAAGTGCAAAGTCTCTTACCAAGCCCCTGTGCGAGGGAGAATTTTAAATTAAGTTTTGCTAATGCAAATGGCTTAAATCTTTCGTAGACACAATCTGACAATAAGCAAACACCGTAAGATGTAATAGCACTGAGTGAAGTACTTCACTTCGTGGGGAGACTTGAATGAGGAGCCAGATAACACCTTAATGAGGCAGGTGCTGCCACAAGGCAGCTGATGATCTCTTCTGCAGTATTTCATGTATCTCTCAGTATGTAGAGAAATGTTTGATGCAAGCTTATCCTTGTAGCAATCAATTAAAACATTTAGGAATCCTATTTTCCAAGCAATTTAATAAACAGTGACACTTCTTTGTTAGAAGGCACTTTAACATAAATCCCACCTGCTATTTTGCAAATAATGACAATTCAAGAGTTAAGCTTAATAATAGATTTGATGGCCTTGATTCAAAAATAATCTTACTCAAACTAAGTTTCATGAAAACAACTATTACTTGCTCCTGCAAAGTCCAACATAATTAATGTAATTTCCGCCAGATGTAATAGGAGCAGTTTCAATTACCCTACTTTTCCATTATTCTCCATAATATCTTTTCTTTTGGAAAGACTAGAGTGTCTTTTATTAATAAAATGTTAAACTGATAATGATGATTTGAGAAGTTGGGGGGAGAGGGGAGGAACTGTCTACACAGGGAAAAATTGTATCATACATTATTTACCCTATCTGACTCAAACTCCAAAGAAATGGAAAAGATAGAATAAGTGACTTAATGTGAATATCTGAATTGGACACGCAGATGAGTTATAAGGATTAAGGTCAAAGGATAGATAAAGGGCATAAATCTGCTCAACATTCATTAAGATGCAGATGTTTTATTTAAAGACACTCCTAATTCAGACCAATGTTAATAGACAAAAAAAAAAAATCTGGGAAGACCAGCACTGTCAGATTTCTATTAAACCAAGATCTTTGCATGTGACTTAAGCTAGTGACACAAAAACACAATTAGATAAAGTTCCTTTTTGCTGAAGTGCTTAAATCCCATTTTGAGGTACTATGGGAGTGTGGAAAACACTGCATACTATTAACAAATCTATGCCAACCTTTTTGCAGACAAAATTGTTTTTTTCCCAAGAAAACTTCCTTACCTGACTTAACCTATCAGCTAATTAGTAATTAGTGTTCATATCCACATATACCCAGGTAAAGATCTATGAGTACACTGCACCTGCACAAGCAACAGCATGTTCTGTTCTGAGGTCAAAGTGCTTTCAGAAAACAACAGTAACACACAAAAAACCTCAACCACTTGTTCCAGTGATGTCCTGGTTATGCCAAGCGGCCTTCAGATATTAGAAGGCTTTTTTAAAAATCTTAAACAAAAAAAGGTTTCTGAGCTTTAATTTCTTCTATTTAAAGTGCTGCAAAGATCTTTGCAAGCCATGAAGTAGAGTATTTTATTCAAAAAAATCTTTTCACATATTGACTTATGCAGGGTTTTAATATACAAAGATCAGCATGCATTCCTTTGGGATTCTTTTTGTTTTTCCTTTATTTTACGTAATCTCCTACTTCAGCACTTTAGAGTGCACCCCATTCATTTTGTTTGCAATTCCAGAAAGTCATCATCAACTTACTACATATCTTTGTGTGCCAGACTTGCTAGTGTTACAAAGAGGTCAATTAAATTTTATGGACAAGCATATTTAGCAATGTTTATTTTTACTATGTATCAAATAAATACAGATAATACAGAACAGAAAATTAAGAAAGCAGAAAGATCTCTGAAGGTAAGAATTAGGATAAAACTGTGAGAGAAGTCATATTTAAACAAGAAACTCAAAAGATAACAAAATATGTGTGAGCAGCACCTCAACAACATGCTATAGATTCAAACGGCTATTCATATTTCCATTGTAAATCCTGCTTTGTGCAATTAAAGTCTTATTAAAGTTCATTTCCATCAATGTGAAGCCTGGCATAACAGTCCGCAATTTACATGCATCTACACTTTTCTAATTTTGAAGAACAGTTGATGTAAATCATTCCAGACTTTTTCATTATTAGATGAGAAACTCATAACCTTATTGCTTTTCTAAACAAAGAAAGAAAGCCAAATAATAGAGAACTGATGTAATCAGTTGAATCGTTCCTTTTTTCTTGTTTTCTAGGAGTGAAATGAGACTCCAAGACCTCCGTTACCGAAAATTCTTAATGAAGGCCTACACAGACTATATTCCAAAACAACAGCATCAAGTAGGTAGAATCAAAAGGACACATCATTCAACACAATTTATAAATAAAACACATAAGTGGCCATTATGGCACCTTTTACTCAGGGAAAACTGCTTTTAGTTTCAGCCTAGACAGTTGCAAAGTCCACGACCACTCAGTGCTAACAGCAGCCTTGTAATGGACAAGTCTTCTTACAGTGAACCAGTTTTTATGGGTCTTCACATACCAGAAGAACAGATCCACAAAGAAACAGTTATTGAACAATTCCTCGGAACTCCTGCACAATCTGTCCTGCCTTGCCAAGAACTGAGGCAGACTTTACAACACTACCAGGTTCTTCAACATTTAGGGATCAGCAGATTTGAAACACACTTTAAGAAGCTTTCAAACATACACATTTTTGTGCTTCATTTTGCACAGTGGGGTGGATGTTAGGTTCCTTTTGGCTGAAGCTAAATTACAGCACCCCTTACAGTCCTGTCAAGCAGATCCTCAGCCCATGGAGTCAGATTAAAATTAATACAAAGTAAAAGAAAAAAAAAAAAGATAAAAGGGGCATTGATATGCTTCAGGCATACACATGAAGTTCCCTGCTCATCCCAGCTCACATTATACATCCATCCACATTGGTTCACACCACTTCACTAGGTCAGTGCAGCCAGAGGGAGTCCAGCCAAACAAGCAGAGAAAGCCCTGCCCTGGGTAGGAAACTTCATTCCTTTGCTGTACACAACAGTCCCCATTTAAATCTAGCCCAAGCTTCACTAAATTGCCTGTATTTTAAAGATACACACAGGAAGAGATTATATTAATCACAGCAACCAGGCTCTTGCAGCACAGTCCTCAGAACCATCGACTCACATTTTCACTACATTGCCAACACTGTCATTTCACAGATGAATCTGAATACCTGACCCAGTTATCAGCAGAAAACATCTTAGAACAAATTCAGAAAATGTACATAAAAGACAAATGACAGACAGCCACTCAACTGTTCATCCAAATGGCCCTAAGGGAACTGAATACAAAGATGCTGAATAACTGCATCCTGTAACTTGTCACCTGCATGAGCACATACAGAAAAGAGGCTGTGTGTCTTTGCCATGTAACAATCTCTCAAATTCAAGAGAACAGTAAATTGTAATCCATCCCTTGCGTGCAAAGCAACAAGTTAAACCCATTAAAAAAAAAAAAAAAAAAAGAAAATTAGCAGACAAGAACACGAACCAGGAAAAGAAGAGTGATTTGTTTAGGATAAGAAATCTCTTCTCAGTTCAAATTGAAGCCCATCAAAGGGGTCATGGAACACAGGGATAATCTTGTCAATAAAGTATACTCATGTTTCCTAGAAGCTTTTGTCACAAATCCTCATTAAAATACCCTAAAGAAACTGAGTTGTAATTAGATGAGAGAAGATCCCACCATTCATTTCTATCTTTTGATCACTTATTAATCAAAAAAATAAATTGTCCTTTCAAAGCAGTTGCTAAGACACTCCTTGAAACATATATATGGTCCTTAAGTGTTCAGTGCACTCAAGTGATCAAAATGGGGCAGAGAGGGAGAAGACACATGAAGAGAAGGGACACTGGGACAGAGTTTATAGTTAAAGAGCTGAGGATTATTGTGACAGCTTGAAGAGTACCTTAAGCAGATGGCTGAAGACAAAGATGAATTCAAAGATGCACATGCAGAAAAAAATGGTTTCTGCCTCACACAAACACTTAAGGAGAGAGTCACCACTGAGGAAAAACACTACAAGTAAATCACTATTCAAAAGCAGACAAATGGAAGGCTTGAAATTATTAGGAAAGGAACAGTAAACCAAAAAGCAACAAGATTTCTCCAAAAGACCACACATACATTTATGAACTCATATTGCATACAATTCTATTAGTCCCGTTTCAAAAAGATAAAAAAGTAGAAAATATGCAGAATGTTGTGAGGATAATCAAAGGTATGGGAAAATCTTCTTTAGAAAGGGATTAAGTACATTAATTTGCCATCTGAAAACTAGGGGAGAGAAAGAAGTAGCCTACAAAATTGCACACTGTACGAAGAAGTTGAAGAGGAGATTTACTCTCTTCTACAGCAGGGAAAGGGCAAAGAACAAGACAGCCCCCAGTAGAGTCATCAAGAAGGAAGTTTAAATGAAGTTAAAAGTAATTAACGCAAATTTTCATCAAAATTTTGGAAGTCACTGCCCAAAAAACAGCAAATCTGACACCTGAATAATTTGCAGAGAGTTAGTGTAACCACTTCAACCTGACTGCCCAGACAACTTCCAGATGGTGAGGTGCTGGTCAAGTGTAGCAGTGTGAATTCCATGCAGTCCCTCTTCCCTGGGTATGCAATTCAGAGAACTATTAAACTTCCACAGAAACCACCAAGACAAATGTTTGGATACTTAGTCATATATGCATCTATTTCCTGCGTGATGCAAAAGTTCGCTTCATTTTGATCCTGACTATGCCAGCTAAAAAAGGGTAGATGAAATTAACCTTACAAAATTCAGAAAGTACTCTGCTCATATGTAACAGCAACCTAAAATCTGCAACTAGTCAAACAGCATTACGAAGTAAGACTCTGCATAAATGCTGAACTACAGGATGCAAATAAAAGAAATGCAAAACTAAAAAAAAAAACAACACCAAACCAATAACCTGTCAGAATTAGCAACTGTTACATGGGTTTCCTAGTAAAGGACTAACTATGGACTTCTTTGGAGCAGCTATAAACCAGTGTGCCATGTTCACAAACAATTGGTTAATCAGAATTCTGTATGCCTACTAACCCACAGAAAGCTGTACTACAATTGCTGGCTTTTATTATGGAGTTCTTGGGCACAACAGTTTGCCTTTCTTCCCACCCAAAACCAAAGACTACTGGGTATAACTTGGAGCAATTATATTTATTTCAGAAGTAATGTATCAATTTATATAAAGCATCAGTCTCTTTCACAATTTTTTTTTTTTTTACACTAACAGGAAGATACTGAAAAGATTAAAGATCAAGGGCTATCCATTTAGTACAAAAGGATTCCCCCTTCGAAATCATTTTGACAAGGATTAGAAAAAACATAAAAGCATTCCAAACACTACTCTTGTTAAACTGAGCAACTCCTACAGCTCCCTAAGAAAGCAGAACAGAAAGGAATACCTTTCATTGCAGGAAAAAATAATATATGAAGACCAAGCTCCAGCTTGACCTTTATCTTCATAAGTGATAACTCTCAAAAGTGACCAAAAGGTTAACCAAACTCTAAAAAGGTCATCTGTCTTTAATCTGGCTATATGGATCCTTTTCTGATGTTAAATAATACACAGCTACTGTTCATTAAATATCACCCGTCCATTCTGTGTTTTCACCTTCTGTTTTCAGCAGCAGCTAGATTTTTGTTCTGTCACATTAAATAACTTGCAACTTCTTTCAGTCCAGCACATTTTCTGGGATAGGAGGTGTTTTATGGTTACACAGATAAATTCCCAACTGTTCTCCTTCTATAATACTTCTGCAATGTCAGATATATACATATTTGTTCTGAGCACTCTAGTGCCATCTTTGCCCCACCATGAGACTTTCAGACTTTCGAGGTAATCGTCTCTTTTGCTCCTCACAAGCAATGCAGCTCAAATCATATTCAGCTAAAGCTTATTTCAAAACAATTATATAATCCAAAGTTATACCAGAAATGAAACACTGAACTTCAGATTTAATATATAAAGTAATAGTATGCAGGATCAGGTTCTTCAGATGTCTAGAGAGTTAAGAATGAACCGTGAATGAATATATGACAATTTTTTTTCTTGCAAAGTTGTACTGCTACCTGTGCAAACACACTCTGAAATCCACATTATCTTACTGAATGACACAGGATACTCTTGTCACTCTCTCTTCTCTTTCCGTTTTGCTGTTTTGCAAGCACTGCTCGTTACAGTTTAGATTCAATATTGCAGGGAACAAAGTTTACCACTTCTTTCCTCCTTTCAAGGACAACACTATTCTTAAAATTTAGTCCCTTCCATGTTAATCAAAATCCAGCTGACCAGATATATTTAGAAAAGTGTTATCTTCTCATTTTTCATCAGGTATGTAATGAAACCCAGGAAAAAGGCTTTGGTGCTTATCTGGTTATCTTTCATGTTTTCTACACATCTCCCTTTAAGTCAGTCTGGAATAGTCACTGTGAAGAACTCCACTTTTAAAGTTTTATAAATTTTATCTTTGTAAACTGGGAGTTTTAAAAGATTATGTATCATAGAAAAGCCTTTTAAAAATGAACTCTTCAAACCGTCACTATTAACTTTTACAGAAACTATGTATCGAGTCACTCAAAGTCATGTTGGTACTGGATGGGCTTCTCTGGTCCTCCTTGCTCGTGGAATTAAAAAAATGTAAGTGATCCACAGGCAGATGCTGCTTGTTCACCTCACTAATAGCAATACAGGAAGAAACAGAATGTACTTCCCCATCTAGAATAACAATTTTCTTCCATCTCTCTCCTAGCCGTACAATAATTGCTAATCATATTTTTTGCAAATCTCAGAAGTAATTCTTCACTGTCATGTCCAAATTTGCACTTGAAAAGTCAGTTTGGTCATGAACTGAAACCCAGCCCACCCCAAGAAGCACCAAAGAGCAATCACCATCCAGCCATGCACGAGTGTGAAACGCTGAGGGGAGAGAGGCTTTCAATGGAGTGACAGATCTTGAAGGCAATGCCATCCCAGACAGACATGTGAGAGATTCAAAAAGAGGGCAGGGGATGATTTAATCCCCAGCAGTCACAGAGTAGCAGGTAGGGCTGCCTGTCTTAGGGACTGATGAAACAGACTCCTCTAAGTCCATATTTCCTGGGTGAAAAAGCATGCAATTGTTCTATGATTCCAAGAGAACTGAGGTTCAATCTGATGAGGAACGTTCCTAACAGCACCCGGAAGTCTGTCCTCTACTGTTCTACTGCTGTACAATTCATAGCATGGAACCTAATTTATTAAGTAGCATTTTAGTCCAGTTTCTTCAGGGAACAGTTATGAGTGAAACATCCTAAATCAGGTAACTCACACAAACAGATGCACATTCTTTCAAATGGTTGTAGCCCAGGATCTGAATCACTAAGTACCACGGTTTACTGCGGTATCCTGAGATACCAAAATCAACAAAACCAGTGGATCCCAATCTACAAAAGGGTAAGTAAGTCACAGGCATTTCACAACCTTGAATGCTTCTGGGCAAGTCTGCAGAGGGTGCCTTGTTAACCTACACAGCTGTGTTTCAAGAGGAATGTTGGTTTGTGGATCAGTGGAGGCGTGAACCTGCCTCGTGGTTCTTGTCTCTCACTAGAGAAACAGCTTTCATGTCAAAGATAATCTAGTCATATGACTCAAAGTGGAAGGAAGGATGGTTTCTCAAAAGCAAATGAGGATAGGAGAGAGATGAAAAGCATTTAAGCAGAAGGGGTCAAGACCTCAGATTTAGATACGTTTATTGTTGCTAAAAGACAATAAGAAAGGATCAGAATGAATGAGGCATAGCTTGAGAGCTTACATATCTTCTTCTGCCAAAAACAAACAAAAAACCAGTCTAATATAAAATTACCATGGTGTCACTTCAGTCATCAAAATCCAACATTTGCTCATTTATTCTACTGCATCTGTAAGAAAGAGGAAGAGGTTGAAGGGATGAACAGAATACCGTGTGCTACAGGTCAGCATCTTAAGTGTCAGGTGCCTTTGAGGCTAATCAGAGTCAGACCATTGCTTGGTAATGTATTACAGAATTAATTATCTGCAGGCCTTGGGACTGAGCCCATTGGAGACATCACCCTGCAAGGGGGACTTACCAGCCCACCTGCTAGCATTTTCTTGTAAGAGGGCAAGAAATGAAGAGCTTCAGTTTTGCCATCTACCTTCACTTATACACAGACAGCTCTCAAGAACTGATTTTCAAACAAATAAATCATTGAAGCGTGAGAGGCAACATACGAGCCCACACAGCCATCAGTGTAGCATCCCCAAAATATAAATATAGTCTTAACCATCAAAAGGGGGGATAAGGGCTGCAATCATTAAATAGCTCCTTGAACCTTGCAATGGCATGTTTGTTTACATACATTTGCCCCACAAAAGTAGTGGGGAAGATAAATATTAAGCAAGAAGTGAGAACTAGGGAAAATAATTTTCTACCCAGCATGATTAAAGGCATTTTCACAGAGAAAGAAAGACTTTTAAGCAGCAATTTTATTGTATGCAACCACAATCACCAGGTGCTTTAAAAACAGCAGTATGAAATGCAATTTCTTTCAAATTAGGTGAGGTTATTTTGATCAGACAAGTTCAGAAACCTTAGCCTTTATGAATGGAAAAGAAACCTGCAGGCAATTTAAAAGTAGCCTTTTTCTTAAATAAAGAAAACCAAGACTTTTATGCACCAGAAGACACAAACCCCCCTACATAACAAGAATTAAATTGCCAAGTATCTCTAACTTAAATTTCAAAGTATGCATCTTTGTTACTGAAAGAAATTATCTCCCATTCCTCCATTCAAATTTCTTCTCCACTTTAAAGGAAAAAGACTAGGTTGAAATAAAATCCAGAACTATACTGAGACTTGAGCTCAACAAAACTTGGAGAGGGGGCTACCTAAGCCTTTCATGGCTCAGAGACTCAAACAGTATTGTATCAGAATGCACCAAGATATTATTTTACAAGAGAGCACATAAGCAGGAAAAAAATTAAATCCAGTGGGTTATCAGATTAACAAAGTGCTGAAGTGCCGGGAACATTTCCCTCCCTGTACTCACATCCCTGATATAAGGGAAGGGGATGTGAGTCCTGATTACCAGCCCAACAGCTTTCAGCCCTTTCTCAAGTTGAAAAGACATCAGACAACCCTCTCTTAGATCTTTAAAGTCTGCTCCTTAAGTTGGGCATGGCCAGCAGCTCCCTCCTGAAAGCAGGATTTCCTCTTGCTGCCCATCTCACTAGCTGAGCACTTCACCCTGATTACCAGAGCTGTCTGAGCACACTAGCTTAGGAGACATTTCTCCCTCTCTCTCTTGCCAGGGAAAGTAAAATACGTCCTACAGTGCAGCAGCTTCCAGGACACCATATACAGTTTCCCTTCCCTGTCCAGCCACAACTTAATATTACATACACTTAATATTACATTCAGCTTGCCTCATCGGCTAACCATTTGTCATACACCCTGATTGCACTACTCCAAACACCAAGACTCAACCTCTTCTCTGAAATTTCACCTCTTACAATTTACACCATCTAAACTCAATGCCAGTTTGCATAATTGCCTAAATGAGAACCTTGTTTTCCAGATTTCCTATGTAATGAATAAATAAAAAATAGACACTGGCATCCTCTTTTCAGTCAGTTTTCACTGTCAGTTAACTGGAGAGGTCTGGTGTTCATTTCATTTTGGAATCCAGTTTTTAACATGCTCTACATACTACATAAAGATTCTGCAATGATTATTCAACTAAGCAGAGCCTGTCAGGAGCCATTCTGTGTGCAGACACCCATTTGTACATCGCAGTTGAAAGATCTCAGACAGGTCAGCCCAGGGTACTGCCCAGCAAAGACACCAACTCAGGTCCCAGAAACAAAACAACTACAGCACAGGTTTGCATTTACCTTGGGGGACAAGGAGGAAAACTCCTTTCTGAGGGCAGAATTTCAGCTGGAGACACCTGAGCTAGGCTCAGGGAATCCCTGCACTGCATTAGGTTGTGGGGTCTCTTACCCGCCGCGTGGCGTGGAGGCGACCCTGTTCTAGTTCTGTTTCCATCTGAAGAACCCATTTCCGACGGCTGAGGTGGATGGGGAAGGGGAACTCCAGACCCAGGGGTTCTTTTAGGCCCCGAGTCTGGAGGGGAAAGCTGCTCTCTCCTCCCTCCGGCCACGTGGTCCCATGGCACGGCACAGAGACAGCACCCCGGGCACAGAGAGGAGGCAAGAGAGGTTTATTGCTGGGGGGTGTTACATTTGTAGGGTTAGGGTTCACAGGGTTAACCAATTACAGCTCACAGGAAGGGACTGACAACCAATAGGAAGGGGTTAAAGGGGGCCAATAAGAACACTCAGGGTATCTTCTCAGGGCATTCCTGCATGGGACAATACCTGCCGTAGGGGTCACTGGGAAGAAGAAACCACGAGCTAGTAAAAGGATTACAAAAAGCCATCTTGGAACATGCTTTAAACAAACAGTTTTCCCATATCCTGCAAGTTTATTGCAACATTAGGTGGCCCCTTTTGATTTTAGCCCGTTGAAGTACACACCGAACACAACAGCTGTTCTTCATGAGGTTATAGGACCAATGAGCTACTGAACATGGAAATACTCCTTCTTAATTACTCATCTGAAAACACATCAGCTAAATCTCTCCTAAAGTTAGTTTCTTAGTAATTAGTCTTCAGCAAGTGTTGTTCTTCACGGTAAATCAGTTCTTTGCTACATTATTGTCTGCGCAACAATTGCTACAGTTGCTACGCTTGGATATTAGGAGAAATGTCTTCACAGAAAGGGTTGTCAAGCACTGGAACGGGCTGCCCAGGGAGGTGGCACAGTCACCATCTCTGAAAGTGTTTAGGAAAAGACTGGATGTGGCACTTAGTGCCATGGGATAGTGGACATGGTGGTGCTCAGTCAAAGGTTGGACCCAATCTCAGAGCCTTTTCCAACCTGACGGGTTCTGTGACTCTGTGAACTTTCATTTGACCGGGTGAGTGAAGTCATGCATCTGCTGGGAGCAAGGATTCTCTTTCAGAATGAAAACATACAATCTGCTGCCTTCTCATCTCCATGAGGATTTTTATGCAATTTTCTGAAGTGGTAGGCCAAGGACAACCTTTTTTTCTTTAATATAATTTCCTTGATTAAAAGCAAAAGACAAACCAAATAATTCTAAGACACGAGATCTTACCAGAAAAATCATACTTCTCACTAACTTCTCTCTCTTTTCCTATTGCCAGAAATTTGTTGGTTACAGGAAAGAAAGCGTATTGTTCACACTGGTGTTCTTGGCACTTTTTTTTCATTGCACAAGTACAGCTAGCAGCAGAGAAAGGAACTAGCAGCTAAAAATGAAAGTGGAACATATACCCAAACTTCAATATTCAAACTCGTGTCCAGTTTCACAGAAATTAATAGGTCTTGATCTCAAGACCCCTTCAAAAAACTTAAAATATCCAAGTTTTCAACTATGACTACAATCTAAGAACTTCATTAAAACTTTCCTTGCCTTCACAAAACTTGAACTCTAGAAGCAGTTGCAAGACAACAATCACAGCAAAGAGTATCAGCAAAGGGTATAACTAAGTTCATTAAGTATTTCCAAGCCAAATAATTCAGTTCTCACTGCCAGTGAATTTGAATTAGGATATTTGACCTCATGAAGCTGATAATCTAGTGAATAGTTTGAATACAGAGAAAGAGGGGAAGGAAATAGGACTGTTCTTTCTTTACCTTATCTTTTTTCATTTCTATATTTGTGTATGTTTTATAATGTCCATAATTTATTAGCTCAGTAGTGAACATGCATAATTTATAAATACATACTTATGGATTGGGCTTGATTTTTCTTTTACAGTTACAGACACAAAAGCAAAAAAAGTTTGTGGAGCTGCTCCAAACAGTTTATCCATCCAAGAGTAACATTCTTAATATCTGTAAAGTATTTAAACCCGCATCAAACATCCAGAACTACCACAATTTTCTGTTCCATCTCTAAGCCATACCAAACAACAAACAATTCAGTAATAGTACCGGTTAAACACATCTAGCTATAGCACAACCAAATCCTAGTGTGTGTTCAGTCTTCTCCTTGTTCCTTTATAACCTCTGAAATGAGAGGTTCAAGTTCATTCTCAAGTACTGGAGGAAAATAAAGGTTTTCAACTGGTCTATATATTAAAGTCTTCAGACTGGCTAGAACAAGGCAGAGGTTTTTCATGAAGGTTGAATGAAAAAGAAGGGGTGGATACTTCTAAAGCTTGTGTACAATCACCACTACTGTACCATGGCAGAGCAAGTTTCTTAAGTTCTTAAATTTCAGCCTGTATTTAGCCAAAGCAAACCTTCCACTGCTCCACCCTTTAAAAAAATAAAAAAAGCTTTCATCAATATACGTAGAGAATTTCAAGATTCTGAAAATATTACCTCCACAGTAGTTATTTTCTGCTCAGCTCTATTTCATTATTCATTATGCCTCTATTTTTAGAGCCATACCAATAAGCAGAGCACAGAAGTTGGCTTCTGTCTATCAACCAAAAAAAACACCCCAGTGCTGAGGTTCAACGCTTGGTACTGCTTTGTAGGAAAACCCATCTGCATTAACACTCCAGAACACCTCCCTGCAGTGCTCCAAGCCTACAACAGTCCCCTGATTATGACATCTAGGTGGAGTTTTGGTGTCTTCTGACCCAGCTTCCTCAGCAGGGGAAGCTCTAGCCCAGATGCCACCTACGAGGCCAGATTTCCTCTTGCCACTCTCTGACCTGGTTTTCTTGCCTTTGAACACTGACACATCACAAAACAGCTCAAGCTTTCAGCCTCAATGGCTCAGCTATGCTGCCCAGCCCTGCAGCATCTGACAAGGCTCTGTTCCAGAGACTCCACCATGTGTCTTGCCCCAACCCCACCACCATCTCCCCCTGCCCACCAACAGCTCTGCTCAGCTCTGCCCGACCCACCTGACTGCAGCTTCAACTCCCCATCAGGCCTTGTCTTCTCCCCCATCCACCTTAAAACCACTCCCCCCACCTGTCCCTCCAGGGTGGCTCATCCTGCACCTCCCCATTAAACAGAGGGGTGGACCTGAAGACTTTCCAGTGCTAATAGAGTGACTTAAGTTTTTAAAAAGCCCCAGACAGAAAAGTTCACTAGACCAAGTTGCTCTAAGACCGGTCCAACCTGACCCTGAACACTTCCAGGCATAGGGCACCTGCAGATTTTCTAGGCAACCTGTGCCAGTGCACACCAAATTCACAGCGAAGCTTTTCTTCCTAATATCTAATCTAAGCCTGCCCTCTTTCAGCTCATTCTCCCTTGTCCTGCCACTACATGCCCTTGTAAAAAGTCCCTCTCCAGAACCCCCGTGGCCCCTTTAGCTACTGGAAGGTGCTATAGGGTCTCCCCAGAGCCTTCTCTGCTCCAGGCGTAACAAACCCAACTCTCTCAGCCTATCATGAAGAGGGGAAAAAAAAAAACCTGCCTTAACAATTCCATAGAGAATACATTTTAAACAAAAACGGAATATATATACGCTTATAATCTAGCAGGCTGCATTAAAACATACACATGAGAAAATAATCTACTTATGAAGGGATCTGGCATATTTCCATTCATGGGAAGAATTTTCATGGCTATTCAATAATGGGGAACTACTTTCACAAGGTAATGTATTTATGCTGCTAAAATAGCAGGAATAGGGCATACAGGAGAAGAGAAAATGGCCTCAAGTTGCTCTAGGAGAGGTTTAGTTTGGGTATTAGGAAAAATTTCTTCACTGAAATGGTGATCAGGCATTGGGAGAGGCTGCCCAGGGAAACTGTGGAATCACCATCCCTGGAGGTGTTCAAAAAACATGTAGATAATGGCACTTGGGGACATGTTTTAGTGGTGGACTGCAGCTTTCCTGGTGGGCTCCTTCTCCCAGCTCACTTAGCACCTGCTCACCTTTCAGTATTAAGAAAGGAAAATGTAAGTTGATAAGCTGTCCCCAGGCAGTGTTCCTGCGTCACCCAAGACGGCCTCTATGGCTGCAAAGATCCTTCAATAACTTGTCAAGAGCTGGTGTTGCTGCGTAAAGAGCTGTTCATCCCTATTTCTCATTTTAGACGGAC
This sequence comes from Oxyruncus cristatus, assembly GCA_013399855.1. Lineage (NCBI taxonomy): Eukaryota > Metazoa > Chordata > Aves > Passeriformes > Cotingidae > Oxyruncus > Oxyruncus cristatus. The sequence goes on from VXAY01001848.1 coordinate 1,326,174, forward strand.
TTACATGCCACTTTCATATCCTCCAGCTCAGCCTAACATTTGCCCTTTAATGTTCTCCTTTAAGCCACTGGGAATTCAAAGCTATTTCAAAGCATAATTATAGCAATCTGCATATAAAGGGCTGTATGTCCTGCAGAGGGTTCAGCTGCACTGGAAAAAAAAAAAAAAAAAAAACCACCAAAAAAAGCAAACTCCTCCACGGAAGAAAATTAGGAGTAAATCCCACAACTAAAATTCAGTAAAGTTAATATGTTTTTCACCTGATGTGAACACTCTGTGGATTCACAAAGCCACCAGAAAATTGCCTAAGCCACTGCTCTGAGTCAGTCTGTGTACACGAAATAATTGTAGCTGCTACAAGGGACCCACGGCTTTAAAGCTTGCTGGAGGTCGGAGTGCACAGCCAGGGTCCCTTGTGGAGCTCAATAAACATTCCTTATGCTGAACATGCATAGTTAACCTCAAGAAAATTTAAAAAATGCTAAAAGTCATCAGAGTGTTTTCGATTTACCTTACTCGGTTTATGGACTTGGCTTACAATCTCTCTGACAGTTTTAAATATATATTATTTTAAATTTAAAGTTGAGCTGCAAAGAGTCACAGAACTTGAGGAACATTATACTACATAAAAATTGGAATATTTGCAACGTAACCATGAGTGTTGGTAGTACTGATTTTCTGGGATTATTTTCCAGAGGTGATTTACCTACCACAGAGCTTCTCCTTCTCCAACACTCTAATTTTCCTGGGATTATGTTTTCTGGGAATTATGCTTCTGGAGTTTATGTTTCTGGGATTATGTTTCAGAGGTGGTTTCCCTACCACATAGCTTTTCCTTCTCTCTAATTTTCCAGTCTCCTTCCCCACCTCCCCCCTCCCAACTTCCCATCACACTCTCCTTCACACTTTTCAGTTCTCCTTAAGATCAGCTTCATTCATCACCTTCTTTCTTCATAAATTTGGACAGTCTGTAGAGATTGTTTTCAAAGGAGCATAAAGGCACTGGGAAAGCCATCCTCCCACTACCTTCTGCAAGAGCAGCCAGCCATTCCAGCCTCCCTCGGTGACATGCTGCAGACAAACCCATGCCTTTCTCTTTTCCTAGGAAGAGACTGGTAAGCATTGCTTGGCTGAGAAAAGCCTCTCAAACAGTTAAAACTAATATTAATAGTGACACCAAAGGTTCAAGAACTTGCATCCTGGTTGTCTAGAAATACAGAGGTACATGACTTTTTTGTGAAACGAGATTTCATTTTAATAATGGCAAGGGTACTGTAACAATTTAGGAAAATCAGTTAAAAAAACAAACAAACAAACAAACAAAACACCCCCCCCAAAAAACCAAAAAAACCCACAAACAAACAAACAAACAAACAAAACAAAACAAAAAAACCAAACCAAAACAAAAAAACCCACAACAACAGGAAATGTGCAACTAACATTTCTGTATTTATAGCCCCTCAGTAATAAAAGGTATGTCTGTTAATGTTTACCAGCTTTGGTTTTTCCTTTCTTTGAGAAAGATATTGCATTAATTTCTAAACTGTAAGAAAGATTTCTCAATACAGGTTCAGCTCTGATTAAATTTTTCTAGGCCAAACGACAGTAGTAAAATTAATAACAATGCTACTTTAAAACATCCCTTTGACTATAGGCAATTCCAGTGTGAGCAAGTATTAGTGAACACGTATTACAAAAAATAAAAAGCTGGCAAAATGATTACAAGTAGGAAGAGGGGACTTCTCAGAAGTTTATGACAGGCAGCATTCAGTCCTGATTAAAAGTGTTTTCTTGCTTGCTATTTGCAAATGCCAGAATTTTCCCTATATTTTAAAATCCGGTATCTTTTAGAAAATGGATAACTTCAGGCCTTTAGCATAGAGACATTGAAGCATATGGTAATCCCAGTCCCAAACACTAAAATGTGCCTGTCTGTGCCAGCTCTTAATTACCAGCTCATTAACACTCAGGTGTCAATTGCTGGTGGCAAAGGCAATACTCAGTTGGCCTGGTTTCTGTCATGCACAATGTAATTAAATTGACCTCCGCAAAAGGAGCCCTGTAGTTGCCTGATACCACTTGGACACCCATTGCCGCACTAATCACAATCGTGTAATTTACTGAATCACACAGTGTAATGAGGGAAAGACTCTGGAGAGTACCAAATTGTACTTGCATATGTAATAATGACTTTAAGGACAATTAGGGAAATAGTCGCTGCTCCGTTTTCTTCCAAGCTAATAATGAACCGCAGTAACTGCTTGAGTTTCTGTTGTTTTAAAACTTTAGCTGCTATTTTCTGTTTTAAAATAATGGTCAGAAGCAATTAAGATGTTAAAAAAAAAAAAAAATAAATTTTCTGCTGGTTTTGGTTGGGGTAGAGCTAATTTTCTTCCCAGTAGCTTGTGTGGGGCTGTGTTTTTGGATTCGTGCTGTGAACAGTGTTGATAATTCAGGGATGTTTTCACTATTGCTAAGCAGCGCTTACACAGAGATGGATACGCCACACAGAGATATAAAGTTATATCCTGGTTCCAGTTAGGAGAAGGTTAATTTTTGCAGAAGCCACCAGGGGCGTGGCCAGAACCCTGAGGTTATTCTATACCACCTCACATCATGTGCAGGGAGTGAGGAGGGAGGGAAGGGGTCCCTTTCAGTCAGGCCAGTGAAGAGAGAGGTCGGGGTAGCACCGGGTTCCGTGTGGTGAGCAATTGCCCGTGAATCATTTGCCTCTCCCGTGCACTCTGTTTTTTAATATTGCTGCTGTTACTGTTCGTTTTGCTTATTTCATTTGCCTTTTCCAGTAAACTGTTCTTATATCAACCCATGATCTTTACCTTCTGTGCCTCCAATTCTCCTTTCTGTCCTGCCATATGGGGAAGCGGAGTGGGATTGCGGACTGAGTGAGAGGTGCATGGTTTGGAGTGTTTCAGTGGGAACACTGAATTAGGGAATATCATTGCTAAACCACTAGAAGCTATTAAAAAGTATCCAAAGGAGGGCTACAAAGATGGTGAAGGGTCTAGAAGGGAAGCCATATGGGAACAGATGAGGTCACTTGGCTTATTCAGCCTGGAAAAGAGGAGACTGAGGAGACTGGAGAAGAATTGACCTCAGAGCTGTTGACAGCTTTCTCACAAGGAGTAGTGGAGGGGCAGGCACTGATCTCTTCTCTCTGGTGACCAGTGACAGGACTGTTGTGACCCACTGTTCCAGGGAAGGTTCAAGGGGATGCTGGGACTGAAACCAAAACACTGTTGAAAGCTCAAAAAACCAATATTTATTACAAAGAGGTGACCAACAAAACAAGAAAACGGTAACCAGAAAAGAGAAGGGAAAATAAGCCCTCAGTAAACCCCACAAACACCCAGGTGTAACTTACGAGGTTATCTTACCAACTCCGAATGCCAAGGATTCCCTACAGCAGCTGCGTCCTCGGAGGGTCCGGCTCACACACCGTGGGTGTCCCCGCAAAAGGCAACGTGGTCCCCCCGAGCACGAGCCACCTGCTCTTTTATCCAACTTGCCAGTGACATCTACCTGGGCAGGTGTGGCCAGCACGGCCCAGCCAGAGGCCCTCGGTCCCTGCCCCCGTCATGTCAGTGGTGCCCCTTCTGCGCACGTGTGTGGACGTTGGAATTCCCCTGCGCCTGCGGGATGCACCTTGGAGGGTCTTCCCTTAATGGGTCTGGGGGTTTACTTCACCCTCCTCCTCCTCACTTTCTCCTTCAAATGCCCTTGGAAGGCCATCAGCCAATAGTGAGAGACCAGTTAATTTTAGTTTACACAAAGTGCTGCCTTCAAGGACGAAGTTTCCCTTTATCAGGCCTTGTTTTCCCATGTCTTGGCAGGAAAAGTCCAAACCACAGGTGGCTGGGCCAAACATACACCAACAATAGCAGCGTCTAATTAAGCATGGATACACCCACCTCTAAGGCAGGGCAACCAGGTTGATTGTTAAAAGATCCCTTGTGGTAAATGAAAGCAAAATGATGTTAAATAACTGATATAACAACACATTTTATTAGAACAATTCCTTTGAAACTGAGAAAAAAACATAACAGATTGGAAAGGGGGTGTACAGCCATCCTGGGATGTATGATCACCCTAAGAAAGGAAAATTGTAAAGGGAAACGTAGAGAAAGAGAGAGAGAAGAAGAAATAGAGAGATATTACCACCCATGGCTCTAGCAGTGTGTGGGTGATTGTTGTCCATGGTTGTGATACACAGTCCTGGTCCATTGGGGGTGGGGGCCCATGTACATACCACAAATTGGGGGGTTTATAACCCTGTTACTTCCAGTAATCAGCCCAATACCTCCTCTGGAAGACTTCTGGGCATACACAGTCTTCTTGGAAGATTTCAGAAGTCTGGTGGTACTGGGGGTGGGAGAGGGTAGGTCTGTGTGTGTGTCCGGATGTGCCTGGACAGTCCCTGAACAAAGTTCCTGAGTAAACTTGATGAGTTTTGTGGCTGCCCGTGGTGGCTCATGGTGCAGGAAAGAGACTGGCATAAGGCCTGCTCCCTTCCTCTGTAGGGTCTAGTGCTTAACAGCAGTTTCTTGTTTAGTTCAAAACCAGCTTGTTTACGGCAACGTTCGGCTGCAAGGTCCAAGCGGACCCAAGGGAATGGAATGAAGCCGTGTCGCGGAGTTTTAAGTTGTATATCAGGAAAAGGTTCTTCACCCCTGAGTGTCTGGGCACTGGAACAGCGCCCCAGGGAAGTGGTCACAGCACCAAGCCTGACAGAGTTCAAGAAGTGTTCAGGCAACGCTCTCAGGCACATGGTGTGATTCCTGGGGTTGTCCTGTGCAAGGCCAGGATTCAGACTTTATGATCCTTCTAGGTCCCTTCCAACTCAGGATATTCTATGATTCTATGATCTGATCACATTACTCAGTTTAGACAAGATTTAGAAGATGCAGCTTTCTCTCGCCACTGTACAGCCTCTGAACTCTTCAGAGAACTCTCCACCTTGGGACTTCAGAAGATGGGTTTTGAGAAGATTGAATTTCTCGTACTGAAGTTTTGGTGCCTAAATGAAGTATCAACATTTGGAGTCTACATTATCTTGAGCTGCCTCTTGGCCAGGTAAGGAGCACCAGAAGTAATTTCAGTGCTGCCTCAATTTCAACTTGCCCTGATACAATTCTCTCTTTCCCTGTATTATTTATCAACTTACTGCCATATCCTAATGAGGTCACCTAATGTCAATGTCTAAAGTTGGATGGAATCAGTCTAGGCTATGACATGCAACCACAATTCAAACTTGTGAAGTTCCAAAAGGTCAGACACACCTGAACTTGAACATTTTGTCTTCATTAGTTCTGAAGTCTTTGAGTCTCTGGACCGATCTCTGTTCTTACACAAGTACTGAAACTCCAGACTTAATATTTCTGTGGAGGAAAGCTCTAATCTTAAATTTTTTTCATCCCTGCTTACCGTCTGCCACCAAGCCATCTTTTCTACACACCTTTTATGAATTATCACTGAATTTCAGTACTGCACAGATTAGGTTCCTACTTGTCATTGTTGGGTATTTTCCCCTGTGGTCCTCTGGTTGTCTAAATCCTGATATTGACTTTAATAATTAAACTGTTACAAGTGGGTGTCCTGTGTGCTATTTTTTTACTAATACTGATAAATAAAAATCTGATGTCTGCACCCAAGTATGAGAAAAGATATTTTGTCTTTGTACTGATTCACTGAATTAATTTTATTAATCAGCAAATCACATACAATATGAAGCAGAATTTTTATGACACATATGAGTAACTTTTTTATATATACTACAGAATGCCAAGTATATTTTTATAGGGACATTGGATGGCATCAATTTGTAACACACACTGAAATGTAAAAATTCAAGACTCTGCTGTAAGTATTTTGCATATAATAAAAATCTGGATCTTAGATTTCTCTTCTACACTGATACCAGTAAGATATCTGAGCCCTGGGCTTGTGCATGATCAATTCAGTTGTCATGGTGAATGGTTAAAAAACCACCACCAAAGAGTGTAAGTCATCTGATGAATAGTTACTGAGCTGGGAGAAGAACAAAGGTGGGGTTTTTTTTTAGAAAGTAAAAACTTTAGTTCTCTGAGAGTGAGGTAAACAGATTTGCTGACAGATTTATGCAAAACATGTAGAAGGAGCAAAATAATTTCTAGAGATGTTAAAAACTCTAAAGAATAGATGAAAGCATTTTGTCGATGATGTGTTTATTAAAGATTGTGAATTCTGGAGAAGTGATCCATCTAACAAAGAGAAAGCAATGCTGTGCAGAGATTAGGAACAAAAGGGAAGGATCCTTCTTGAAGAGTGACAGGCCATCAAGGAAAGACACTTCCCAGTGAAGTGCTAACAGATGTATCAGATGAGACTCCATCAGTTGAAAGGTATCCAATCTACAAACAAGAGGAATTCAACGCTGTTTCATGCATAAGTTCCTACCTGCAAAACAGTGCTCAGCATGGATTGCATAAATATGCAGCTAAGGGAGGAAGAAAAATTCACTGTTCCTTCCCAGCAGACATCTGTAAATGCATCTTGTATTTGTTGAAAAAAGAAAGCTTAATGTTGAAGGAAAGATGATGGAAAAGCTGCATCCATAATTGTGGGAGAAAGGAAGTTAGGCTCTTATTTAATGTAGTAACTTGCTTTTGAAAAACATTGAGTATCCCTGGCACCCTTTGACCCCTGGTTGCTCATAAATTTTTAAAATCATTCTGTGGGAAATAAATGAGACGGTTTTATTACAAGTAGGGATTTCCATGGTTACCCCATGTTAAGATACCTGGAAGTCATTTTGCCTGGAGAGTTGAGGAGCTGGCTGATGGTCAGGGGCTGGGGTTTTGTTACAGTCACTTGTAGTTACAGGTCTGCCACAGTTACTGTGTGAAGGCTTATGTAAGGCAGTGAGGTTGGTCTGGGCTCACTGCCAAGGGCAGGGAAACAACCTCACAGGTCAGAGAAGACAACCAATGGAGGGAAGGTGTGAGCCAGCCTTGAGCGACCCAATGGAATTCAAGAAAAGGGCTGTATCACCTTCTTAGGAAGAAAAGGAGCAGGGCTTGGCATGGGAGGAGCGAGGGAGTGGTTATGGAAATCAGGGAACCTTAAAAGGACTCATCCCTCTCATTCCAGGTGTGCTCTGACTTGGTCACGAAGCCGGTGCACACAGCGAGCTGAAAGTAAAGTTCTTTCTTTCACTTTATTTGGCCGTCTTCAAAAGTTTATTTCTCACAATTCTTTGGAGATATTGTCCTGGTTCTGGCCAGGACAGGGTTAATTTTGCAGTAGCCAGGAGGGGGCATGGCCAGGACCTGGAGGTTATTCTGTACCACTTAGTGTCATTTTCATGGGGGAAGGACTCCCTTCCAGGTCAGGATAGCATGGCACAGTCGCATATTTTCAGGCTCAGGTGGTATAGTGGTGAGCATTTGCATGTGAATTCACCTCTCTTCTACACTTTTGTCATTAGAAGTGTTGCTGTTACAGTTCATTTTCTTACCTCATTGCTGTTTCCAGTAAATTATTCTTATCTCAACCTGTGATCTTTCGTGCCTCCAGTGCCTCCAGTTCTCCTCTCCAGCCTGCCACAGGGGGCAGAGAAGGGGGAGAGGGGAGCAAACTAGTGGCACATGGTTTGGAGTGGTTTCAGTGGGAACACTAAATTGGAGAATACCATTCCTAAACAATGACAGCCAGGAAGTATTTTGAGGTAAAAATTACATTCAAAGCTAATTTCTTTTTGGTTTCTTAGTTGTGAAGGAGCCACTCTTCAGCCTGAGTCTGGACCAAGAGACAGTTCATAGGAATGGTCTGCTGCCCAGTTCATTCAAAGAAAGGTGACTTCAGCTCCATGCTGAAGTCTCAGGGAAGTGAGCTCACTGTGCTCAGAAGCAGATGGCGTTATCCCCCAAACAGGAGAGTTAGCTGCAACCTTCTCCAAACTTCTGTCATTATTCATTGTAGTAGCTACTGCATGACATAAGCACACATTAAAAAAAAAAAACCTAATAAAAATGCCGACATTTAAAAGCACTTTCTTTCTTTTCAGTTTTTGAGAGGCAATACACAATGCAAATGCAGACAGAAGTACTGAGATATGTACAGGATCCGTATAAAGCTCTTGCCCCATATTCCTTGTACAGTACTGTTAGCTATTCATTCACCACCTGTACTGTCTATACCACTCTATTTCTATTTTGTTTTGCCTTCTTCCCTTACAGAACCAGGCTCTCATTTTTGTCTATGTATGTTTATCCCCTCCATCACAGACTACTACTCTTTCTGATCATGGCAGCCAGAAACAGCAGGCTACAGGGTGTCATTTTTTATACCATTTTGTCTTTGATTCTGCCCACTCTGAGGGCAATAAAGAGAAAGATGGTACTGATACAATTCATGATGATAAGCAGATTCTTCTAACTTGAATGGGCTTCTTGTGATCTTCCATATTATTTAAGGGTTCAAAGCCTACTGAGGTTTTGATCTTTTAAGAAAGCCGTTTTCTCCCAATTTAGCTTCTCTATGTTGAATAAGTGCAGGGGGAATACAACAGGGTGTTAAAATGCAAGATCAATCCAGAGAGGTATTATCACCAGCAGCAAGACAGAACAGTCTCTGTTCTTTATTCTTTGAAAGCCCTAAGGGAACACAAATCAGACATCCTGGGAGCAGAGAGAGATCTTCACTTCTAGCACTACAGACTGGAAGCAGAGTAGTCTCGATGGCTGCTGAAAAATTGACAAACTTCTGGTGCAATCAGCTTATCTCAAGAATGCAGAGTGATTAATTCAGATATGCTTTTACATTAGCTCATTTCTTCTTCTCTAAATTGTGAGCTCTGTGCTATAACTTTGAGAGGGACAAACCCATACATCACTTTTTAATTCAGTCTGCATTCATTGACTATTTATGTTTACTCACTCGACTATAAAATTGTAGTTCTACATAGATGTTTGGTATTTTGATTAATGGGTCAGTTTACCCTCCTTTCAATGGCCCTGGCAAGGCAAGATGTTCACCTGTAGTAGCCAAACTACATACCTTTATGATCCTTGGTTTATTTAGACTGAATTGGAATTGAAGTAGGATTTTATTTGCAAAATGCTCAAAATTCTTCAAATTAATTTCTTTTCATACATCTCTCATTATCTTACTTATTCAAGGTAGTGTCAGGACAATTTAAGTGTCTTGGAGGAAGATGAAATAGGAGAAAGAGGGAGAGACAGAACTGCTTTAGGTGCAAGGTTTTTCTTTTTAAGAGCAAGCCAAGACCAAGGAGATAAAACAAGGACCTTGAGTAACATTAATGACATCATATGCACAGGAAATGTTCTTGTTTGATTTATTTGAAACAGATATTATTTTGCAATCTAAATACTCTAGTATTTCACAATAACATGACATCGAGGAAATGAAATTATCAAAACAAAACTGCATCTCAAAACGAAATATTCTTTTTCCATCACCTTTGGAATCTCTCTTTTACAACGGAGGCATGTTGTGCCTGCATTAGTACAGTCTGCTAGGCAAACATGTATTGGTAATGGCATTCAAAGTGCTGGCTCTGCAGCAAGGCAGGAGAATTGGGAACAATGACCTCCCTGACTGGTGTTAGGGGATGGGGGCTCCCCACGGGCATCAGGACAGGGCCCATCCCACTGTTCCGAGCAGAGAGTAGAAGGAGACAGCCCCCAGCCTGGGCACTGAGCACCTCCCTGGGGACAGGGCTAGGACAAAAGAGGGCTAGAACTTTGGCCCATGGGTCGAGATCAGCATCAGGCCGGGTGAGGGGAACTAAGAGAGGTGTAACCACAGGATGTCTGAGGCCATGGGAATCTGTGTGGTGGACAAATCCTCTTTTTCTACCAGCAGTTCCATATGACACATTCTTACTTTTTGTCTTCTCTTTGTCTTTGCAGTGTTTAATTCTAGTGTGCAAGTACTTGTTCCAGGGAAATGGTGAAGTATTGTTTCCTGACTCCACTGGTCTGGTAATTTTGGGTGACTCAGAGAAGACTTACCTTCCAGAAATTTATCCAATTGTCCAGAATCTCTGAACTTTCAACATCTGTCAGGTAAATATCAGGTAAAGTCCTTCCCAGCAATGCATTCTGTCAGTGTATGATTTTCAGACTGCCCTTACCACCTTTATGTCCAAATATTTTCTGATAAGACAGTCATCTACGTGACCAGCATGTCAGGGGTTGTTTGCTCTCCTGATCTCTCCCTTTGGCAAGAGGGAGAACTCCCTAAGGATTTTGTTCCATGCCTAGTGCCACTCTCTGTGTCTTCTACAAATACCTCCTGTGGAAAACTTTTTATGCAATACTAAATGTTCACTGGAGAGCAAGAAAATGAGTCTGTATTTAATCAGTGGTAAAACATGTAAGGTGTCATGTGGGCCCAGCTCCTGCACTAAGAGATGCTTAAATGCTTTTGTAGACTGGAACAGCAGAAAAGGAGATAATCCTCCAACTTGCAACCACAAGAAACTCTTTTAAGGTGGATGTGGATGCAGAAATAATCCGTGATGGAAAGAACTGAATACAGATTTCTCACATCCTGAAAAAATATTCTGAAAGTCATATCATCTGCTCAGGAAACATTAGGTATCTAGTCTTTGACATCTTAACAAACATCTTAACAAAAAAAGGTCCTATTTTTAGGTGTTTGCAGAAAACATGTATTAAACAGAAAACTGCCAAACAAAGCAATGCTGATAAGAGGCCCTTTTTATGCCATACTGATCATTGTTTTTGCTAATAATGTTGGCCACTGAGGACAAATGCTTCTTTAATATGATGGGATCTAAACCCAATTTCCTTTTCCCAACCCTCTCTAATCATCAAATCCAAAAGGATTTAGGCTCTGAGTGGAAAGATGAAGAGCTCTTCATTTTCCTCTTTGAAGATGTCCCATTTTGCAAAGAATAATTATGTATTCTTTTGACAGAGAGACCAAGGGCACCAAATTGCATATTGCTCTCTAGACTACTAGTTAGCTCATTAACCTGCATGAGGGGAGAGCTCAGTATTATAGCACCCATGTGATTTTACATTATTTTATTTTATAATCACTATTGTGGTGCTTTTTCTCTTATTATTTTGATTTAGGAACTGTGTTCTGTTCCACCTCTGCAATAAACTGCATTATGAAAAGTCTCAGTTATGCTTCAGGAAAATAAGGATAGTGATACAGGCATCTGTCATAACACTTGGAGTGTATTTTGCCTACTAATAAAGGATATAAAAGTGCACAGAACAGCAGTCAATAGAAATCTATCTTTAAAATAAATGTTTTTTCAATTTCCATAGATTTTCCAGTGCTCAAGGTTGTATTTTGCATGAGAACATAGGACTTTTGGTTGTTTTTTTTTGTTTGTTTTGATTTTGTCTTTTCCCCTGAAACTATGGATCTGTGAATATTAGCAATGTGTTCAATAAAGTGGTAGATCTCACTCTGTGAATTAAACACCTAAAGAGTTTGCATGCAAATGGTGGTTTCCAGTTTATACCAGATAGAATGGAAACAGGAAAGCAATCTCCTCAGTCCAGTAAAACAGTGTGCAGACTTCAAGTATTTTCTGTGACTGCATTTCATGTCCTTATTCCTGAGCAGTGGGAGGTCAGGAAATTATTTATATAAAAAAGAAATACTGATTTTGCCAGGATTTTTTTTTTTTCTCAGATAAGTTGTACTTTTTGGATTAGATTTACTAAATAGAACACAATTTTATTTCATTAATAATAAAATTAAAATAAATCCTGTAACATGGGAAGTGACAACTGGAATTAAAGTAGCAAAACTAAACCCAGGAGCCTTCATATTTGTTTCAATATGATAAGGGCTAATTGAACACCACCTTTAATTATAAAGGTACAATTCGAAAGTTAGATTGGTAAATCTGTAACTAAACTATTCACAATGCCAGGAACCCCTCAAAAATAGCTGGCATAAATGGTGAAAAGCACAATGAAGTATCATCATTACAAAGTAGTGTCTGAAGCAGAATACAATAATGTATTTGGGAAGAAACTTTGTAAATCGTTAAGGACAAGGAATGTTCCAGGATGTTTGATTCTGGGCACTCAGGACTGGCTCAGGACCAGTGCAGCCAAGAGTGGCCCTGTCCCACTGATGGCCAGCTCTGACCCTGGTTCCCTTCACCGATCCTGATCCGTAGCCCTACCCTGGGCCAACAGCCTGGCTCAGCCTCCCACCATCCATCCCTGTGCCCAGGGAGATGCTGGATGCCAGGGCTTCCCCCCCTTCCCACCCCCGGGGAATAGGTCTAAGAAAGAATATGATACCTCAATTGCCATCATTTTTCAATTTAGCTGTGACCGATGTAATATAAACAAGTACTTGTAGTGCCAAGGAACAGATTTATTTTTTGTTTTGGGGATTTTGTTTCCTTGTTTGTTTAATTTTTAACAGATCGTTTCCAGCAGCTCAGTGAGGTTTAATGATACTATTACAAGGTATATTGCATTTCCTCCCTAGATTATATTAATTACCAATCTTCTACTTCCAGCACTCTGTCTCTCTTCTCTTTCTTTGTTGACAGCCAGAATATAAATCAAACCAACCCTCTCTCAAAAACTGAATGGCTGTGAGCTCCAAGGGCATCATTTAGCCTCATCTTCAGGGGGTTGAGCAGGAGAATGTTTGCTTGCATTCATCTTTTTTTTTTTTTTTGCAGACAGTGTAAGCAACAACAAATATATTGCTCTCATGGTGAAATCTTTCTCTTTTGTGATATTTATGTTCCTGAACAAAGCACTGTTTAAGTACCAATTAATGTCATCTGTGAGACTAAGAAAAGCAGGGAACATTCTCCTTCTCTCTTCTTCTCTTTTTCTTCTTCGCATGGGAGCAGTGCTATACCACTGCTTTTCCTTCAGCAGCCCATAAAGTTTCAGCCCTAAATTATTCTGATACATGTCCGGTAAAGCTGGAGTGATGGAATTACTAGGGTAATGGGGATGGAATTACTAGGTAATTTTGACATCAGGTTTCATGTAGGTCTTTTTTTCCTTATTCTCAACAAATGGGAATGCCCTCCCTGCACTGAGGTGAACATGCAAACGCGTCAGAGGACTGCTTTTAGACTCCAAGTAAAAGTTAGACCAGAGAAGATGTCAGGAAACATCTTTCAGTCTAGGTCTGAAAGGAGATAATGTGCTTAGGACCTGTTTGGTACCTTCCAGAGTAAAACTTTCTAAACATTCACTTTCTTTGCTTGTTTTGCTCACATTTTCAACCAACAGCTATGGCACTGTAAGAAGACTCTGCTCCAGTGAATTTTTAGTTTTCTGAACTTCTGCATAGTAAAGACATGAATATATCTTTCCAGGACTGCATTTCTGGTTTTGTTTTATTAGAAAACCTGAGCAGTGACATCACTTAACTTGGTTATTTTGCTTTGAAATAAAATTTCCAGAAATGTCTGTTTTAAACTGACACACAGGCATGTCCAAACTTCCAAACCTGGTTGAGCAGCTTTTTAAAATCAGAGCTAGTAAAGCTCCCCTTTTTCTGATGTAAAATAATTTTATCGTAGGCTGCTCTTGCTTAAAAATGCATAAAGAAACGAAAGCTTCCTTTGGCTCTCCTTCAGATCACTGCAGCTTGGGCCATTGCCTTTAATGGAATTAGGCTTTGATGCATAAAAAATCCAGCTCAGTTTTGCAACCTCAATGTTTGGATCCAAGACTTCTAAAACTTAAGGTTGGTTTGGTTACATTCCCTTTATCATGCTGTCATAAGGCTCTGCTAAACAATACATTGCTCTTGGCTGTTAGTACAACTCAGAGATGGCTATCCAAAATATGCTTCTAAGTGGAGCATCAGATAAACTTTAAAGTGCATGTATTTGAAAGCATACAGTTTTCTTAATTGTTTGGCTTAAATGGTTTTTCCATATTGTATAATATACATCAATATCATAGTATATATTAACTTACTGTCTTAGTCTCTCTTCAGTAGGAATGGTAAATGTTATCTGAATCCTGTTTGCCATTTTTGGTATCTTCTGCTTGCCTAAAGGTGTTAACATCCAGAGGACACTTTAATCAGTGCTGACACAGCGAATTAGAGAGCTTCAGCACAGTGTGTTTCATCTTGACTCAGCAAGATTTCCAGCACTCACATTTATACAGTTTTTTGACAGGATGGTTCTTCAGTGAAGCATCTGCGTTCTGGAGAACTACACCCACAGAGATTTCATTTTTCTTGATGTCTGTTAATATCATGAACTTTATTAACAAATTCAAATTCAAAAACGATTTCAGTTCAAGAAAGCTGTCCAAGTTAGTTCTTGCTCATTTCTTACATATGAGGTTATCTACAAAAGCACAGATGCTCAGCAATGGCTGTGAGTATTTGTTTATATATATGTATACATTTCTTAGAGATGAAATGAAGGAGCTCCTTAAGAAGAATCTGATCTCTGATTGTAGGGATCAGTGCAAAGGATTTAACTCACAGTTTAAGAATTTCTCATGGCACAGTATTATAATAAAATCCTACTGGCTACCTTTTACATTACTGCAAATAGAATAAGCAACTTTCTGTTCTTTATGGACATCTGATGCCAGTGTTCTGCAATCAAATTGCAATAATTAAATGTACATCAAAGATGCCTATTTTGGCCCCTATACCTACATACAGATTTTAATTCACAAGTCCAAATGCCATAAAACTCGAGACTTGAACATCGAACAATGGCAGGATAAGATCAACTTCCTCCATGTAAGACATACAAATATTTAACAGCCTTGCAGAATTGCAAAGGCAATTTATCAGCCTAGGAAGACTATCTACCCACCCTTTACCCTGAGGAATGATATTACTTAAAAAAAATAATGAAAAAAAACCTTTCTATGAGCAGGTAACATTTTGGAAGTCAAAAACTGAGTTGTTTGCTTGGTTATGGGTCTAATGGATGAAGAAGGGGCTGAACGTTAACTCTTGAATGCAAAACTCCCTTCTCCCTAAGGAACAAGTCTAGTGTTGTAGTACCATACATGTGTTTCTTCCCTTCTATTTGCATTTACTGATGGGAGCATACTTCTGTGAGAAAAAAATCCTGTGGCAACTTGCCAGAATTTGAACTATAATTATATGCACACACGCTTACCTCCCCTGACAACTAAACAGTGGCTATGATGTGTGAATCTTTACAAATTGTATTGCTCTCTGTATTTTCACTTCACTTAATTTTGCAATAATACCAACAAAACATTACTACACCTTGTTCAAAAATTTTGAGAATGTGATCATGGAAATACTTCTTTTCTTTCCCTCAATAGGCAGATTAGTAAAAACTTGCATTAAATGACTGAAATTTTATTTCAGGTAGTGAGACGTTTTAATATTTCTAAGTTTCGGAAGAATCCAGGTGAAAGAAACAAAAGTCTGGTTTTGAAGAATTTGAATAGGCAAGCTGCTTAGAAATCCATTGCTACATATCTAAATCAGAAATTGAAGACAAGATTTACAGACCTGATTCCATTTTGTTATCCTTTATAGGATCCTGTCTTCTCTGCTTGAACTCTAATTTACTCCGGTAAAGACACGCAGTTCTTCACACAGACAGCTTATTCTATTATGCTCATAAATTGTACATTGGAACATTAAATATTGCTTCAAATAGCTAATTGAAGGATAGAACATTCTTGCCCCTACAGCTGTGCACAGATCACATCCTCCAAAGCTTAGCATGCCCTACTAGGAACAAGAATGAGAGCCTAGTCTGTGCTTTTTCTCTGAGGAAAGTTTAAATACCCTTATATCATCCCTGACAGGTATTTTCAAACTTTTTTTTAAAACCTTTAACGGAGATTTCAGAACCTTCCCTATCCCAGTTTTTGTGGGTATTGATATTTCCCATTTAATATCCAATCTAAACGTTTCCTGATTACTTCAGTTCACTGTTGTGTCCAATATACAAATCAGAATCCTTCAACACTTGCATCACATATGCTTAAAGGAAGAGGCAAATACAAAAGCTGATGTTTAAAGGCATTTACATACCTATCTCTGCAGATAGGCACTAGTAGCATGATGGAATACATGGGAGATGCTGAGCAAGACAATTTCAGTGGGAGGTGGCTGGATGCAACAGGTCTCTTCCCCACTAAAACAAAGAAATGGGAGAAACTGAGCCTCTGTACTGCCCAATTTGGTTTTTAATGTGTCCTAAGGCTTGTATCATCAAATGTTACTGTACCAAAATTCACAGTGAGCTAGGGAAATCGGCAAAAACTACATCTCTATCTCGAGAGCTCAGGCTGTAGCACCTACAATCTTCCTTTTCCATGACAGTTCTGCATCCTAGCATGATTCCCTCTGGGACTCTCTCAGAGAACTCAGAAGGACTTCTGTGTACACATGGACCAATGTCTCTAGTATTTAACATGAAATAAAAAAAGATAAATATGTGTGTACATCACACTTTTGATGGTAAGAGTTCACTTTTGGAAACTAATGAGAGGGTATGATATGGCTGATTTTTCAGAGAAAACGGCATAGAAAATGAGAAAGGTAGTTTCATTAAATAAAAACACTTCAACTGTTCATAAAATAGAAAAGAAAAACATTTCCTCCCAAAGACCATAATTTACACTAAATGTCCATATTAAACGTTACTTAGAAACAGAAAAAGAAAGAACAGTTTTAAGATGGGCAAGGACTTTCTTGCTTTAAAAGCAGAGACACAAATATAACAAACTCCTTTAAATGAAATATTTGTCACAAATTTCATTGCTTTTCTCCATAAAATTAACAATGCCTATAGGCAACTACAAGTTCTGCTACCTACTGCTGGGGGAACAATTCACTGTTGTGTTTTCTCAGTCAACAGCTATTGTTGCTGCTTGTTTGGGTTTTGTATAATATATACATTTTTAAAAGGAACCCATAAAACAATTTGTAGTTATACAAATGTGCTAGAGGTACACATCAAAAGTGTTCAACAAGCGTATTTTTTTTTGTTTGGAGTATAAAATTAACCTTCAGGTTTTGGTCCCCTGGCTGTACAAAGAACTCTTGCAATTTGAGAAGGAATTTGTTTGGATCCATAGCAGGGCAGTTTCCATACAGGTGATTTATATCCTCCTACCTAATAGAAACTGTCATTATAAATCACAAGAAAAACCAAAACCAACAAACAAAAGGAAGGAACCCAAACTCTATCACAACATGGCAGTGGCTTCTCACACGCTCATCCTGTGGCAGCATTGGTGGGAACAGCAGAATTCCTGGAAAAGGGCATGATCCAAACTCCACCGCAATCAATGGGACATTTTCTCGTCTTACTTAATAATAAGTCACTAGGAATTAGTTCCTATTTGGCTAAACATTGGTTGATAACATTGTGTGCTCTCACTTGTTTTCGGTATTTGATGTATTAAGATACAGTGGGGGGGAAAAAACCACAATACAAAAAAAAAAAAAAGAAAAAAAACATTTTACTAGATTTTTTACATTTAGTAAATGGTACTTAAACTCCATGGACATGAAAGTAATTTTAAACCTTACCTTCGAAATTTTACTTTTTTTTAATATTTCATAGAAAAGAAACGCTCTAAGATACTGTTTCAGACCACAGAATTATTACAGAACATAAAGATTATATGCAAGGGCTTAATCCTTTTCCCAACAAAGATGGTGGCCAACACCATTTTTACTCCAATGGGAGAGGGGTCAGCTGAGAATGTGCCATGTTCCTAATTGGAAATCTCCTTTGTGATAAAACAGTCAATAGTTTGGCATACACTTTGCCTTTGTAATTTCAATTCTATCAACAACTATTCCTAGCCACAAGAGAAATATTTTTAGGCAATATATTTGTATAGTTTCACAAAACTATGTCAAAGAGAGATGTGTGGGTGTTTGTGTGTGTGTATGTATGCATGTATGTATGAGTATTTATGAGCTTGGGATGATTTTCTTAAAATACTTAACTTCACTAACATCATATCTTACATTGCAAAATGTACAGACACCCAGTGTTCTTTTTAACAACATATACAGGTGAATTTATAGAGCCTTAAAAAAGATTTCGTGATTCCAAACTAAAAACCATAGAAACATAATCAAAATAATGGAGAGTGATTTATACTTCTGATAGTACATAGCGCTCATTCGGGTAATATTGACAGCTGCATCTTTGGCATTGAAAATTCATTACAATTTTTAGACAAAATGTTGTTGCTTACAGCTTTTTTTTTTTTTTTAAAACAAGAAAAACAGGATTGACCAAAATACGAATATTGGGGAATTACTATTAAAGGTTTATTTTATTTCTGTTTTTAGCAAGGATAGCTTAGGAACCCTGAATTATCTTCTCACTTCAGTGTATGGTGTAGGCTGTATGAATCCATTTAAAAATCAACTAAGTTGTACCACGTTTTTCGGAAAATTATATATAATATAATATATATATATTTTATATTTATTTAGAAGCTTTGAAATAGTACAGTAAACACTTTGCAACACGGTGTATAAACTACAGAATGTCTTTGATAATTTTGTGGGTCTTCAGACTAACAACATTTTTATGACCCACAGGTGAAAAGAACATGATCACAATCTCTCTTGTAAAGTTGGAATAGTTTGGGGAACACTCGATCACACAAAAATAATATAAAACAGTCAAGTTTAAAACAGTGATATTGCATTTATAATGCACATCTCTTTTATCTGTACGATTGGCTTCTCGTGGTGAATATAAACATCTAAAGGGCTCAGTGACATTTTGGAGAGAGAAAGATATATAGTGCTGTAAACAGGCACACACTGATCAGAGAGGCAAGATCAGTTGCCTCTTAAGTTTCTACAGTTCTACACATTTCAACTCATTTCTCAGGCCTGCTGAGAGCAATTAGGTCCTATTGTTGGCCATGATGTCTCCAACAGCACACAAATCCTTCAGTTACACAGAACTGGATGGCCAAGATAATGAAGTTGAAAGTTGATGCTTTTTGTTGGTCGACTTTTGTGCAAATCATGCTGCTTCAGGTAAGTCCTGTAGAAGTGACTAGCATATCCTTTTCCGTGCTGCAGGAAAGAAAGAAAGACACTTCTGAGAGAAAAAAAATGAAAAAAACCCCCAGTCTCCAACAGTTCTTAGGTTTAGTATGTTTTAGAGGGTATGGAAACAATCAAAACTTGTCACAAACTGCTGCTTCAAATTCCCATTATAGCAAACAGTTTAATGTAGATTCACTTTTCAGAGAAAAGTCTTTTTGAGGCTTGATAGCCAGAATACCAAATTTCATAGGCTGTTTTATTATTCTGTCTAACATGTCACGGCAAGTATTCCAGTGTGCCTGTACGGAATTGGTAGAAAGACAAGGCAAATAGTCAGACTTACAGGTTCAATATTACTGGAATTTCACAGCCTAATTTCTCCCTAGTTCAGCTTGTTATTTGAAGCAAGAGCTAGAATTCCCCCAAAGATTCAGAAGCTGGTTTTCCTTCTCTTTCAAAGTGAACCATTATCCTCATAACCAAATGACCTTTTAGTCTGGTTTGACAGATGAAAAAATGGTGCATTAGTGCTACAATTCAAATTTCAGCATTTACTGTCAGGCTGGAAATTAACTTGTGTTACACAGATGAAGAAGGTCAATGCATTAGCAAAGCCATATCCTAATCCACCAGCTGTGGTAGATATATCACTTCAAGACACTGGCTATTTTAATTGTAATTGGGAGCAAAGGTAAGAAATGATTTGTACTAGCATTCAGGAAGACCCTGGGTTAAATTCTGATCTCAGTCATACATGAAAACAAGGAATTAACTCACTTGCTGAAGTATCATCATTAGCATCATCATAATTATTATTTAGTAAAGCTTGTAATGATAAAATCAGGTTTTACCTTAGCTCCAAATCAATTATATCCCTACCTAGAATTACGTCTATTTCTGTGCATGAAGTGTTACGACTAAAACAAAAAGGAATCTTATCTTCCAAATGAAACTTTGAACCAAGCCATCCATGTATGCAGGTTGATGTCTGCATGTTGACACATAAACACATCCAGTCTCCGTTCCATTTAACATAAATATACACATTAGCCGCAATTATTCCCTATATATTTATTCACTAGTAAAGGTATGAAATCTATCTACTGCATCACAGGGAAGTTAGATTACTTACAGGCAAATGTTACCAAAGGTGGTGTATGTTCATCTAATCTAGCCTGCCTATACCATAGGACACACACAGGAAAATGCTAGAAACATTTCTGTATAAGCTCTCTTTTCAACATACAGACAACTGCCAGATGTGTTATTAGCATTCAAATTAAAACATCTAATATACAGTGTTTTGGATGTTTCAATTCTGTAGCAAATTAATAGCAGAATTAGAAAGAATTTTTAAAAGCTTCCACTAGGTATTTTTTAAACACTGTAGTAAAGATTAATGAGATCAGAACCTTCATGATATTTTGATGCGTTACGTGATCAGATTAATCAAGTTTCTAGACATCTTTTAAAATACCTTTTTAAATATTACAAGAAGCAATCATTCCAATAACAGTAATAAAAATAGCAAAACTTATATTGGATCTTTTAAACTTCTTTTCCAGAAGTTCAGTAGCAATTTCGGTTCTCTGGTAAATATTTAAGCATAGTCATCTAGATTAGTGGCTGCCATAGAGGAACTCGTGCTGCACTATAGACACAGGAGGACTTTGATGGGAGAAAGATATACAGAGATGCAGCTGGGGCAATCGCTGCTCTCATGCAGCACTGCTGTCCCACTCCCACCTGACACAGTGCCTTGGAGAGGTTGATGCGGCACCACCTCGCAGATAATACAGAGACTGAGTTACTGGCTGTGTCTGGACTTTTGCCATGCAAATTGATACATTTTAAAGATGTTAATCTTCAATTAATATGCTTATATTACAAAACAATCAGGCCCTTTTATAGCAGTAACTAAATGCTGCACATTAGGTTGCAGAATACCTGCGACTCTCCACATCTACAAAAATCCCTTTCCCAAATCCTAAAATATCCTCTACCAACACATAAAATGCACTGGATTTCAAAGGCAACTTTTGTACTCCATGTTTGTTTGCTTGGTTTTTTTTCTGGTTTTGCACAGAAATTTATGTGCAAGCAAATCTCTCCACGTCTATACCAGTTTCCGTCTTTTTACAGATGGGGAATATAAATCAGAGAGGTTAAATGGAAAGGAGGATGGACTCAGCTTAAAACAGAGGGCAATGAAAATTCTGACATCTGTTTCTGGCTCTGTGTATGTGCATGCATATGTGGTCATAAATAAACTTTTAATAAGAAACACTAAGCCTCTCTGTATCACAACTTCTCCATCTGTAAAACGGGAATAATATTGCTTACCTATCTCCTAGAGGTGCAGGAAGGTTTAAATCACTATTCTTTATAATCCACTTTGAGATCCAGAGATGGCAAGTGCTATAGAAATGGAAGTATCAGAGTCAGTGTAAGAGCTGGAAAAAGAACACCATAATTTCTGGTGCCTAATATCTCCTCTGAGATCACAGCTCTCTCTTTCATCTGTATTTTATCTCCTGTTCTGAACTCTTAAACTAGTGCACAGGGAAGCTTCAGGTCTGTGTGAGTACGTGTACTAGTCAGAAAAGGGGCTTTAAGAATAAGCAGTTTCATAATTCTGCGAATGTAGTTATACCATTTGTACATATATTCTAATAGTGTTTGATGTGAACAGCATGATTAAAGAATCACAAGTATTACAATTAAAGTTCTTAGGCTTCGGTATTTGTGCTGTGCTGACTACTGATCCTTCCCCAAACACCTGCACAAAGATTTTGAGTGTTACACTAAGAGTGCTTAATGCATAAAATTTATATGGAATAAAATAAAATAAACCCCAGCAAAAATATATGAAGATTCATTTGTTGCTCAGTACACACTAGGAAGCCTCCCATCCACGGTGAGCTAGTTCTGTGTAGGCTGATAGGAGAAGACATGTAAATACACTGGTGGTAGATGAACAGAAAAAGAAATGAAAAACACTAACGTAAGAAGCAGGAGAGAAAATAAAGTATGCAGTGATTATTCCTAGCCCAAGGATCAGAAATGAACAGAAAATACTGTTAAGTCCTAGTCTCTTTACTAAATCTTCCTTTCACCCTGTTGTAAATCAACTATTGCATCCAAACTTGATGTCGGATTACTACTTTATAGCCATGAGTACAGGCAGGTACATTTCCTGTTTTGGCAAAGCCTAGGAGGGATTGCCTGTACTTGGAACACCTTCAAACTCTGCAAATCAATTTTTTTTTCCTGCTTAGCAGTGGTAGCTAATCTATCAAGGACAGAGAACGGGCCCACTGCTTCCCTCCACAGCTGGCAACACAAGCAGCGAAAAGAAAACATACCCTACACCTTTTATAACTATCGTCACTTCCCCTCTGGACTATTTTTAGGAGCTCCATAAAAATCCCACAGCATTGTATCTTTACAGAACAACTGCAGAGTCCTCCCAGGTGCCAACAGCCTGAAGATCCAAATGAACCCCTCGATAATAAAATCTCCAAAGAATAGCAAATGCCAGGCAGGCTGCTGCTGTTACAGAAATACTCCTGATCCCCCTTCACTTAGGAGAAAGATGACCTAAACCCCTCTCTTTTAAATAAATTAAAAAAAAAAAAAAAGCAATGCAACAGGAGAATGGGGGAAAAGCCAATATGTAAACCGTCATCTTGCTGTTTCAGATCCAAATTCTTTGAGTTCACACAATATCCAAGCAATATTTGTCTTTCACAAATGGGCTTCTAAGCAAGCACTCAACTCATTGCTTTTTCCTGTTTGTCCCCTGTAAAAACTGTGTGCTCCATCATGCCACTCACTCAGGTGTTCCCCACACAACACAAGGAACACAGGAAGCTGTAACCTCCTGTGTTTCACTCAGAAACAGCTCAGCTAGTCTGGCTTCATTTGTAGTGAGCAATAATTTAAAAAGGAGCTAATTACCTCCTAAGCATCTGGTTTTAAATGTGCATTATTAATTTTAACTATCTTTTTATTTTGATGGTTTGCTTTACAATCTGTATGTTAACTGTAGTGGATGAAATACGGCTCTTCACTAAGTTCCATAAGCTCCAACAGAGGCACAAATGGACAATTCTAGTGACAACCAACAGACTACAAATTCAGCATTCCAGCTCTATTTCAGCCCAACTGAACAGAGACCAGGACCTAAGCACTGGTCGAAGGTATTCTCTATAAAATAACCTGGCTGTTCCAGCTAACTTGGAGCTCAAGTTCAGATATCAGCAGCTATATTTTTGGGAAAGAGGTCAACAAGTGAACGGGAATGCAGAGTAAACTGCCATAGCTCCCTCACCCTTCGTAGCGGTGCATCCAGGTAAAGGGTGAGACACACGGCTGGGGCTGGGGCTGGGGGATGTAGGATGGGGATTACTCTGCTGCCACCCATGTTCTGTGGATAAAAAAGTATTCCAGTCATTGCAAGGGTCAATTCAGTATCTTTTGCAATCCATAAAGCCTTTTTTTTAATTTTTAAAATGAGCTGTTACTTAAAGAAGTTTGTTAAAGCATTGCTAATAATATTTTATGAAAATTCTATTAATGGCATTATAAATAGAGATTGTCTTATCCAGTCAAATAAACACATATATGAAAACAGCATTTTTCTCATATGTCTTTTCCTCATGAATTAGTTTAAAGGGAACTTTTTTTTTTCTTTTCTTTCAAGGCCTTAGTGAAGAGATTTTGTGCTTCAAGTCTATGTATTCTGTAGAGCACACTTGGATAAAACAGCTTGCCCGTGTTATTTTACACAGTTAATATGGGTTTTTTTAAAAAGGAAGATGGAACATACTTACTTTTTTACTTGAAAATACGTATAAATAGTTAAATAAGATCAACTCTCCCCTAATGCCAGTGAGTCCATTGGCTCTGGTGACCACTGTTTGTGTGCTTTATGTATGTCTGAAAAGTCCTGAAGCTGTAAGGTAAGAATGAGACCACACTCTGTCTGTCCAATTCAGGCATGTGACAAGACAGGGAAGGCAGGAGAATCTCCCACATGTGAACCTGCCAGTTGCTCCAGGGCAGAATTTGTCCCTGATAACGATATGCCATTCAGTATGGCTGAATTGTTCCTTCTGGGATCTACAAAACCCAAGATATAAATATTGTTTCTAAAATAAACCAAGAGCATTTGGACTGATGGGTACAATTATCCAGATTTCATGTGAAACAAAAAACCCAATTGTGAGCATCAGGTCTTCAGGCTGTGAATAAATTAGAGCAGGACAAAATGGAAAAGTTTTTAATTGTTGCACTGAAACTTTTCTGGAAACAGTCTTGCTTTCAGCTGAATAGATAACCCCCACAGACCATTAAAATCTTTCCCTCCTTTGAAAGTACATCTCTACTTCTAGAACAGATATGATTATGCAAAACACCCCCATCTTTGTCTAAAGAAAACTATGTAACCACATATACTGTCCTTTTTTTTTTTGTCTTGTACTAAGTACATTTCCATGTTTATATTCACTTAAACCAGTTCAAGAAATAAGGATTTCCAACCATGCCAAAATTTGACAGCGCTGGATGCTCCACTGGTCATAACCTAAAGAACATGACAATCAACATTACCTACTCCAGGAAAAGTGGGCAAAATTGCACTTTGCACTTACATAGAAAACTGCCACTTTTCAAATTTGAACATCATGTTCTAGACCAACAACTTAAAACAGATTATCACTCTTTTTTGAAAAAATTTATTGACCAAATTGCTGACTTACACATACTGCTTATTACCTTAATTTCAAGATTGGAAAATACATTCCTAAAGGATATTTTGATGTTTGGAACACGTTTTGGGAACTATTTTCACATGGCAATTGGGATGCCTGATACAAATGCTGACACACCATGACAGACACTTAAATAATGTTTCTCTGGTGCTATTGAGTGCTCTGAGATTTATATGCTACGTGGACTTAGCTGATTCTCTGAAAATAAAAAACCCAAAACCAAACAACTTTTCAGTTCTCAAGAATAACTATCCAAGTCCCAGTTTGTGTAAGCACTAGATAAAACTTCTCTTTATTTAGGACTAGCCTCGAGCATAGGCTTAAGTTTAACCACTGACCTTAATCAACATGTGCTTTACATTAAGCACGTGACTAAGAAGGATTGTCTTTTGAATCAAGTCCTGGATTTTGTCATCAATGTTCTGTGGCACACAGGATACTGTTATGTGCATTTGATTTTCTGTTCTAAATGCTGACAATTTTCTTTTCCACCATCAGCAACAGCCCAGTGGCACAGCAGATGTCAGATTTGATTTATCTCTGGTTGCCATTATTTACTACCGAAACAATGCTTTTTAGTTACTACAATTCAGCACAGAAAGTGCTAAGCTATATTCTGTAATGTACCATAAAAATACAAAGACAGTCTTCCCACAAGATACAGTGAAAAATAAAGCATCTTTGTCTTTCTGCAGTATTATAACCATATTATCTACCTGAAAATACTCAAGATAATACATGACATCACCATTATAGTCAGAGAATCATGGAATATTTAATTTTGTAAGAGTTCTTATAATTATATACTATGTTAAGACGAATTAAATAACTCCTAAATTACTCCTGATGTATGTCAAACTTACAGCACAAAACATATTCCCTAAGAATATTTCCAAATTCTCCATCAACATCTTATTCTAATTGCATACATGTTCTAATAGCAAATTCACATTCTTCCCAATTCACTTATTATAAGCTAATAATTTTGGTACTATCCTTAGTAGTACCAATATTTGATTCCCTTTTTTTAAATAAAATTTGCTTATGTGCTTGCATGCAACAATCATTTCTTCTCCTCAATCTTCCTTTCTTCTTCCTCTATGTGTTTTTGGGGTGGTTTTTCTCAAAGTTCACCATTTTTTTATTGCTCTCTCCCAAAGTCTACAGCATATATCTCTTTCAACTGAAAAGCCCAAAAGTTAACACGTCAGTTTGAGGGTTAATCAGTGCAGAACACACTAAAGGCTGGCTACAATGTGACTTAAAATTTTCAGTGCCCTGGGGAGAAGAGGAGGGATAGGAACCCTTCTCCTAAATTGCTCTGAAGTGCCTAAGTTCCCTAGAGATTCAAGGGAGAAGCAGACATGTAGATCACCATTTGGTGGCCTTTGGAGGTGCCTAAATTATTCATGCTGGATTTGGCCTGAAATAATTAAATGTACTTGTTCTTCCATGAGATGACATGCATTACAGCATTACATCAGCATCACACTGTGTATTCCTACACAATTTATGTTTGCCATGATGTTTTTTCCAACACTCCTCTTTCCTAGGAGAAATTAGGTGTCATTAGGACCTGACAGGTATGTTCTGACTCTTTCCATGAATGTTTTATTTTCTTTTTCTAAAGCACACTGCTTTTCATGAGCAACACACACTCTGATTCGAGAGTCCTTACCAGTTTACCAAGACAACACACTTAAGTGTATCACATAACCTTCTCACATGCCTTTCAAAACTTCTCTTTTTCAAAAACTTATACTGGCTTGGTTTCTATCCATAAATGCAGTTTGCCCATCACCATTCTCTGTCACTTAAGACTACCAGAATGGAATTATTTACATCCACATTATTAAAATTTCTCAGCCATATCAAGCAATATATGGGTGCCATAGAGTGTGATCATATTCAATCTACTTTCAGGAATGGTCCCTGGCACCACTTCCCAGAATTGTTAGGGAAAAAGGTGAGTTGACAGAGGCTAAAGGCAGACCAGAGAGTGTAAGAGTACAGATCACAGCATTCCAGTGGTGGGAAGGATCCTATTTAATTCAATAGAGCAGCCATAAAGAATATTGGAAGTACAAAAGCGCGCTGTCCTTTATCTCATGTAGAACAGAAAAAAAGTTATTGCTGCATCTCATTTGTAAGGTAGAACCCTCTCAGATCTCAGTTCCTATCAATGCCCACAGCTGTGTGCAGCTCCATTCAATTGTCATCTAAATTCCAATTGAGAATAGATGGATGTCAAATTAAAGCCCAAATAGGCAACTAAAAAAGTCACAAAGTGACGGAATTTTACTCTCACAAAAGATGAAGCCACAATATCAGCATCTATAAAATTCCTTATGAATAAAGAAAGGTTGCCTTCCAGCAGTTTCATAATGAATTCTTTTCCAGGGCTGAATGCAGTCGTGACGCTGGAGGTGAAAAGATAAAGTCAGAAGACTCGGCTCACTTGCAAAAACAGGAGTCTGTCACCTCTGTAACTTCTTGGGTAAATCTACTCTGTATCCTTTATTTTTCCTTTCTAATCTACATTACTTCTGATAACCTGTGAAAGTGTCACATAAAACAGCATCATTTACACATATGGAACAGATTCACGTGTATGCAAGAAATGCAGATTTACTCTTGCAACTCATACACGCATGTAACTTTCAGGCAGAATTTGGGAAGCAAGTTCTGGAAATTTGTCTCCCCTTCCTTCAACCAATAAAGAAACTGAAGAAAGAAAGCAAACCACCTCATAAGAGTTTGGATTTTCCGTGAATCCACATCATATTTAGTTCTTCCAACATTTCACTAGGTATTGAAGTTAAAAATAATATTCTAATTGTATCTCCTACTTCCTCTACAAGATGGTCCCAATACATAATTTTTCACTCTTTTGGCCTCACTATACTATGTTTCTAAAACAAATACATTCACAGCTACTTCCCAGCAGCAATCATTCCACTGCTAGCATGGAACTGTGGATTCTCAGTGGCTGGTGCACAAATAGAGCTGTTTACAGGCTTGCCAGATAAACAGCAACACTGATCCCCACAGTGTGCTTGTCCAAACACCATAAACAGATGCAGCTCCCTCTTACTGGCTAATTGTTGCATTCTTTAAATGGCTCTTCATATTTTTCCTACTTTGGTTAAGGGGAAAAAAAAATAAGAAAAAGAAAAGGAAGCCCTCAAAACTTTAAGCAGTGGAAATGGCTGTGGAAAATTAGTTATTGTGTACAGCAAAAAAGTCAAAACAAGTATAATTTCCTCTGCTCTGCAAGCCAAGAAGTTCCTCGGGTAGAGGCAAACAGAGAGGAAAAGACTTTGCTGTACACAGACCAGAGATTAAGCACATATCCAGTTCTCCAGCTCCTGACTGTCACAATAAGGAGGTTTCTATCTTGAAGAACAGCATTTATTTATAATTAATAGAATTTGCCTATCAAAAATAAATAACTTTAGTGCCTTTGAAAATTTTAACTGCGAACATCTCATTGCTTTCCAAAGTATCTCATCCCTAAGTGGCTAAATTACTTTTGTCACAGGATTTAGATTTATAGGACAAGAGGCATTTTGGAATTTTAAATCAGCATTGCACAGTAATCTTAAAAATTACTTTAAAGTTTCAAGCAATCTTTCTGCTTCTTCACATTCCACTGGTAGGAATCCAGAAAATGGTAGTTCATCATTTAAAAAAAAAAAAAAAATCTCCACAGATGGTATGTTCACAGCAGACACAAGCACTCTCAAAATTGACATAAATGAATAAATATAGCACTAGTCTGAGATAGTTAAGATATACAAGACTTCTACGTGTTCCAGTCAGAATTGGCAAATAC
This sequence comes from Oxyruncus cristatus, assembly GCA_013399855.1. Classification (NCBI taxonomy): domain Eukaryota; kingdom Metazoa; phylum Chordata; class Aves; order Passeriformes; family Cotingidae; genus Oxyruncus; species Oxyruncus cristatus. The sequence continues at coordinate 1,354,833 of VXAY01001848.1, forward strand.
AGACTTTACAGCTATTAGAAGAAAAGAAATAATTCAAATTGTATATTTTAAAGACAAATTAAAAATATAACTTTCTTTCAAATAAAAGTTACTTTTTTTTTAAACTTTTTCAATTATTTTCCTGCACTGTAGTCTCAAAGAGCTCTACAGACATCAAAGATAAAAGATGTTCTGTAAATGTGAAAGTGGGTACAGTTTATAATCAGTATTTTGTACAGTACTGGGTACTGTTAATTCTGTCCACGATCACAGTTACACAGAAATTGCAGCAAATAGTATTTAAATATAAGACCTGACACATGTGCCTTAAAACAAAAAGAAGAATGCCTATTTTTCTTATGTTCATTATTCCCATAAAAATTGATTAAAATAATGCAATTTATAGGTTTTATTGGGCTACAGCCGAGTTATCTTTGCATATTTATATGTTCCTTTCTAATTTGGCTTTCTGAACTATCCATTTGCTTTCTATTGCTGCAGTAATGCTCTGCGTGTGTTCTCCCCTTGAGCAAGAGCTGCAAGAGGAATACATTCGGATGAAGAATGCAAACCAGTCGTGAATGTGAGATAAAAATACCTTTCAGAGGTTATGCAATAAACACTGAACAGTGTGAATCATCAGAAGTGGTTTATTAAAAATCACAGAGTAGCTACAATCATGAGGAAAAATACATCACAGTCTTGCTCTCCCCCTATTGTATTTTAATTAGCGTAACTGTTTTATTTCAAGTTTGGGGGGTTTTTTTTGGTAAGCTTTACCTACCTAATATTTACCTAACACAGATGATGTATGTGAAGTAGCAAAACTGAGGTATGTGTGAATAAATCTCAGCATTTTAAATGAAGCAAAGTTTTCAATTACATTTATCATTATTAGAAGGTGGCTCTTCAGCTCAGCCTCCACTTCCGCTGAGTAATTTTGTACGTGCAAAGTCACTCTCCTCTGTGCAGAAATGAGAGCTGTATCCTGTCCCAGAGATAAATCCCTGAAAGTAAGTGAGGAGTTTCACTGTCTGTGGCAGGATATGCAGGATATCCACACGATTTTAACGTTCTTTCTGAGCACAAAACTATTCACAAAAGAACAGCTCTTTGACTGTGCACATACCATTTGTTCATTCACGCCAATAAAAATTTTGTTTCACTACAACTTCTTTTTTGCTTTAATCCAGCATTGCAATGTTTTTTTTCCTCTTAGCCCAGCAATTGTAATGTGTACATGCAATTTATTGGTGCTAATTTCTTTGCCTTTACTTCTGTGCCTTTTTACTTCAAGTCTGTGTGAAAAATCACAAATTGAATTAAAAAACGCTTAATAAAGGGATCAGACATCTCATAAATCTATACCTGATTTGTATTAGAAATCAAGTAGGCTAATTTTAAAAGCAAAAATGTAGACAGGCCTCATTTTTAAAAATTAATCAAGTGTCCCATTCAAAATAGCTGTTATTGATGTTTATGCAAATGGAATGCTATAGTGTCCCTCACAGCTGTGATAGAACACAACACAAAAGACCACCCAAACAATTTCCAGAAATGACATGTAGCTAAACAAAAAAAACCAAAGAAAATTCTTCTTCCATCATATTGAATGCACAAAATTGTGATTTCATTCTCTTTTTTGTCTTTAAGTTGTTTCAAGACAGGAAAGACTTCTTGCTTAAAACATTTTTTTCATATAGTCATGTCAAACATCAGCAGAAAATGTTGTGTTACATATCCCGGCATGCAAAAATAGGTCTTTATGATCCTAACTAGATCAAAAATACACAATAAATATTTACATGCACTTTTTTTATTCCTTTGAAAAATAATCAAAGGATTGTGAGGCACTTCTTGTCCTGGTATAAAGACACGAATATTTTTCTCCTCTAGGTCATTTATTCTAATCTAATTCAGGGGGATGTAAAATGATCTAAGTTAGACTGTGCTCTGTGGTACCTCTGTGGTAGATTATCTGAAACAAAATGATGGTCCGATTCCTACACATTCAACTGGGCAAAGGCTTCTGAAAGCTTTTTCATTTCATTTGTAAACCAACTTGACTCGGTTAGGTCAGGTCGAGCAGGTGACAAGTATTTTGTAGAACAAAAAACGTCAGGTTACATCCGTGCTTTCACAGAAACACGGGGACCTGTGCTCAGACCCAGCCGCGTTCAGACCTCCATGGCACCTCCACCGCAGAGTCAATGGCAATGCGGGATAAGAAGCCGAGGCATGGAATGAGGCCAAGCTCACTTCTGATTTCTTTGGATGACACTAACTAGTCTCATCCAAATCATTTGACTCTGCACCTATCAAAGGGAGTGCTTGATGTTTAGCAACCAGGCCACACAACTCAAAACGTTCAAAGGGATTTTTTTGCCCCCTTTCAATGCACGTTGCTCAGGCACCAGCTCTTTGGGGAAGAGGGCAGGTTTTTTTTTATTCTCCATGTCCTACCTAGCATGACAAAATCATGGTTCATACATAAAGTATGTTGATGGTGTTGACAATAATTACCGTGATAATAACACAGTTCCATCAGTGAGAATGAAGCCTCTTGGGTGTATGTGGAAAGTGTTGCAGAGCTAATTAGGGGGCTACTTTATAACACAATTATTATTCCAGAACGTCTCCTTGTATAAACACTGCTATTCCTTGCAGTAAATTGTGCCTTTAAGTAGTGTATTTTAACCTGTTTTCAAAGTACATTACACATTGCCAAAGTAATTTTGTTTTAGAGCAAAATAAGCATTTCTACATGGGAAGTTAATGTATTATGGCAATTTTTGCCTTGTTTTAGTATATTTTAAAAAATCCTAACTTTTTAACAGGAAGAAAAATTATTCTATCACTAATGTCAGTAGGTAACTTCAAGAAAGCTGTAAAGTTTTATAAAAGAATTGTCCATGCAGAATAAACCACAATTACATAAAAAAAAAAAAAAAAAAAGCTATTTCTTAGCAACTGTAGACCAAAATACTCCTGAGGTGGATGTAATGTTGCTGTTTCCACTGTTACTGTCTCAGAACATAGTTTAAAGTATTAGAAATAGAACAGAATCAGAATGATCAGGTATTTTATGGTGAAGACAGCCACTGTTAGATATCCTACAGAATGTGGTACAACACAGTTTGAATCTTGGATTAGGGATTTTGATGACTATAGTAATATTAATTATAAAAATAATGGATAATATGCATTATTTTTGCACTGAATGAAAAATCAGATAGAAATTGTTAGAATCTATTTTAAACATATAGGAATTGTTTAAAAGCTACATTTTATTTTCCTCACCGGTGTTATTTCATTTATTTTATTTCTCCAATCAAAGTCCGAATCTCTTCCATGTTTTATGAACACTCAAGTCATTATGAAAATTTCTTAACTGTCTGCAGAAAGGCAGTGTTCAAACCACACGGATGAATAAGAAGTAGTAAGTGTTATTTACACAGCAAGAAGAGTAGAAGAATCTAGCAGGTTAGAAGAATCCGGGAGTCACTCTATGAGAAAACTTTTAAAAACCCCACAGTTTACTGATCCCGTCACAATTTAACTTGTGCTCATTGTAATTACTTAAAACATATATAAAAATATATATTCTTCAAAAGATATTATTTGAGTACAAGGAGATTTACGTTCAGTGTACTCTGCTCAGTATAATACACAGAATTTGTATATTTATATGAGTGAGTCCAATGGCTTAGGCCAACACGGTGAAAATTTGATAATGGAACACAATACAGAAACCCTTTCAGGTATGAGGGTTTATATATTTTTCTACATTTTAATTTTTAATACAGCTGCTGCTGTTTTCACTTAACCAAGCAATGACCGAAACCTCCAGCAGCAAAGAACCAAACACCCAAATGCTCACCATTAAACCTTTAGTTTCAATCATGCCACAAAGTTTGACAGGTTGCTGTATTATCTGTGTCAAAAGGGTATCAATGTATCGAACGTGTATGATCTGATCAGATCATGACCTAGTTGTCCTTCAGCTGTTTTGCTGCCTTGCTGCTCTCTCGTTATTGAGAACAGCAAATGAAAGCACCCAGCTCACCTCCTCTGTTTTCATGCAGCCTCCTTTACCTCATGTCCCTATCACAGCTTGTCTAAATTAATTACTACTAAGCTTTTAATATGACTTTGCACAGAAATATTTTCGGTATTGTTGCCTTTATGCCGTGCGTTTCTATGGAATGAGCAGACTGTCTACAGCAACATAGTGACATGTTCTGTGTAAGGGTTTTGTAATACTTTTTTTAGTGTATTTTCAATTCAACTCCTTTTTATAACCTGGCATTTTATTTCCTTCTTACTGGCTTCGTACATCGGGGAACCCTTCTCAGGGAATTACTCCATGCTCTTTTTTCTCAAGATGAGTTCAAATTTCTCATGACCATATAAATCACATTTATTTATCTAAGTTTCTGTACTGAACGTACCCACTTGAACACAGTGCAGAAATCACCAAGCAGACACACTGATATGGCACCATGAAAGGTCCACGCAGAGCTACCAGTTAATGCCTGCAGCTATTCACTAACAGTGCAGCTCCAGTGAGAGTGAGTTGGCTCAGCTATTCCACTGTGCTGATATGCCTCTGCAGCTTCCCATTCCAGAGCCAGCCAGCTCGGAAGCAGACGGGGTTTTCTGGACCACGCCTTGCTGCACAACATGGGTATATGTAATCTGTTAGAGACTAAATGGACCTAAACCACTTCATGTCATCGGCAAACACCACCCCCTTTTTCTCATTGCTGTTTCTAGATAATTAATTTTTTTAAACTCCATGGATCTCTGCATAAACACCTGGGGAACTCTGCTTCCGATGAAATGTTCCATTTATTCTTATGATTTTTTCCTCTCAGGCACAGAGAGTCTGGTAGCGCTTTGCCCTGTGACAACATGATTACTTTAGGAGCTTCTTCTACAACACAGAAGCTGTGCAAAGGCTTTTTTCTGACAGTTCAAATACACTGTATTGATTAAGTCTCACTCTTATCAAAATTCTAATAGACTGAAAATTTTCTTGTATGACTTTCCTGGACATACAGCAGCTACTTTGTTCCTAAACCCCCTAAGTTACAAATTTATGTACTATGCTGAGGCTTCCCACTGGTCTCTAATTTACAAGGTTTCCTAGTACATTTTTTAATGATAAACACAACTGCTGACATTCTTTGGTTACTAGTTTTTGTTAGAAATTCAAAATTGAAGAAACACATAATTCACTGCCTTCTTCCTATTTGTTTTAGCCACTATTTTAACAACATCCTCTTCCAAGACTCAGTCTGGCACATTTATTTGAAATGGTTACCTGGGATGGGTGCCTTCCTAAATACACCCGTCTGTCTTTCTCTGTCCCTCCTCAGTAAATATAAATGAGAAGAAACAGTTTGGAATCTCTGCCACATCCTTGTCCTCACTAACTGCAGCTCAAAAGACGCACCAATTCTCTCCTTGCTTCCTACACCTGACATCTGAGAAGTTGTCTGTATTTCTTTGCGTGTCCTTGGCTATTTGCTCTAAGAAGTCCCTCTTATGTCCACTAATTACTACCCTAAAATTTACTTGCTAGAATTTATGCTCTTTTCTGATCATTTTGTTTTCTAATCTTTCTTTTCATAAGAGACCTTTTTAGTTCAAATAGCTTTTTTTGCACTCTGCAATAGACTTTTCTTCTTTGCTACTCATTTTTCTTGGGGCCACTTTCACACATGCTATAACGTTTTACACAGTATTTTTGCTGAATATGAGGGTTCTGTTTCATACATTTTAATCACTTCTTTTAAAAAATCATTCTACTGACAAACTGACTTAGATATGGTCTTCTGTGTCAAGAAGTTGAAATTATTTTTATTTTTAATTGCAATTTTTAATTGCAATTACCCAGGAGCTCAACTAAAGTTCCTTCCTGAATCAACTTCCTCTTATGAATTTCTCTTGCTTTATTCATTGAATAAATTAATTATAAATCATTTACTCATTGCTACAACTACAGCACTCACTTTTTGTTGCTCCTGTTCTTTGCTATACAAATATAATCTAAATTAAAGAAAATACTAAATGAGGGAAAATAAACCAGAGAAGCATTACTCTTGTTTTGTAAAAGTTTAACTTTGAGGATCAGGGAAAAAAAGCAAAACTAAATCTGGATTGTCAAGTATGGATTATGTAATAACAGTCATTTATATATGGTTACTCCTGACATTTTACTTCCATTTTTTATGCCTTTTTTTAATACCAGAAAAGTGTAAAATGCAGACTGATGTCGATATGTAAAGACACTGTTCAACAAAACTACTTATGTTAGTGTAACAAAATTTAAAATCCCTAAACTATCAACAAAATAAATGTCATTGTTATTTGAAATAAAACTCTGAGGCCTACAACAAACCAGAACAGAACTACTATTGTGGTGTCACCAGATAACAATAATCACGTCAGTGTCCATACTGCACTAGAACTTGGTTGTTATTAGATCATTTAAGGATGTACCAACTCGTTAAATTAAACTTTTAACTGAGGTAACAGTGATGAAATCAGTACTGCTGAATTACGGCTTAGTGCCAAAGAATGTTTTCCAGAAGTAAATGATGAAAGACCAATTTGGGAAAGACGGACTCATGAGTTGTTAGGTCACACCAAAATCTCACATTGGACTTCAGAATATGACCGGATGATTGACACCTGACATTTTACCTACACAAAATAAGCTGATTGTCTCAGGACAGATTTCGCAGGAATGGCTTTCACATATCAGAACTGGTAGTTGAATTTAGAAGTTTTCAGTAAAGCAAATCTAAAGACTGAAGAGGTAAAAAGGCCTCTCTTGAAGGACTGAAATACCAGGACAGCTAATTAAGAAGGGAGAACTGAGCTGTCTATGCTGAAAATGATATGTAGCAAAGATCTTCACACATCAGGACTGCCAACGTAGCACCCCTCTGAACAACTGAATGCTTTAGAAAAATAAATAAATTATTACCATTCAGAGAGATTTTTTTTTTTTCCCCAAATCTGCTGTCCCAAAAGACCTCTGTTGCTTTAAAAAGGGTTGGTAATGCAATGTTAATGTCTTTGGCTTATTTGGATGAGACGAACATCATAAACTCTTGAAGTCAAGGAGATTATGGTCTCTAATAAAATAGAGAAGGCAGCTAAATAGAATGAAAAGACATATTAGATCAAAGCGTTACTCAAGAGCTCTACAACTGGCTCAGACTCCAAAAGGAATTATGAAGGTCTTTTTGAGATCTATCACACTCTCTCATATCACCTAACCATAGTTGAAAGGCGACTAAAGAAAGAGGTAGGATTTTGGAAGGAGACAAAAGGCATGGAGGAGCACTGACAAGAGTCGATACTGTGTAGGCAGAAAGATAATAATAATACACATACTGTTTATTGATAAGATATTTCTCAATCATAAAAAGAAGCTCCCACGGAAGTTATCTCGATTTAATTCTAACTTAATTTAAGTCTTAAGAAAACATTAACCTGGCAACACCAATGTTTAAACCATCTATCCAAGAAAACTTTGAAAATAATCCAACATTAGAAAACAAAATTGAGCAACTCCCCCACTAATATCAGCTCATACTTCTGCTGTTGAAAATCATGTCACACTAAAAACAACCAAGGTTTTATCTTTTTTTTAAAAAAGCATTGAATAATGCCTCCTTCAGCGGTGCCTGAATCCAAGAGAAGCCATTTTTCCCCGCTGCTCCCAAAAATTGTGCCTGTATTATTCCTGTGATGAATAGCAGAAAGAGCTAGCCTTTATTCCCGTAAAGGGAACACTTTCACACAGCTTTCTGAATGGTACTTACTCAAATATGGTGGTTTGTAAGGCGCTCGTGTATTAGACAGCAGTCCATCCAACTCCTTCCTCTCCAGACTGTTGTGAAGGGCCTTCTCTTTGCCGAAGGTGGAGAAGGACCTTTCTGCCCCCGGCTGGGCTTCTGGTGTTTCAAACACTTCAGTGTCTGGAACGGAGTCCATGCCAGGTACGTGCAGATTGCTGCGGTAATCTGCAGCTTGGCGTCCGTCGGATGGGACAAAGGAAGGCATCCAGCACCGATCTGAGTGGCCCAGCGCTTTACATTCCTCCGTGCAATTGGAGAAGAGATCCATGCCTGCAAGCATGAAAGAAAAAGAAACTACAGATATAAGCTTCAGCATCATGAACAGCTGCTGAGAGATACGAAAGATTATGCCAAGGAAAGAGAAGCGGAAAGGGAAATGGTGTAAGAACTTCTTCCGCTAGTTTCATCTCCTCGACGACAACTACAAAAAAATCTGATTGTCTGGTCTTCAGAAGTCAAAGGCATCCTTTAACAAGTGTAACTAAATGCCAGAAGGTCACACACGCACAAAAATAGCACAAGAAGAAAAGCACTGGTGGTTCTAACTCACAAAATCCCTTGCAGATCTCACTGTTTAGAACCCAATCATACAAGGTTCAATTCTGCTTGTAGGTGGATGTCTGGGGTTCACCAGTTGAAAATACTTGTTTAAGAACACAAAGGAATTGTTTCTCTAACAATGTCTCTGCAAATCTATCTCTGACCAAAGAAATTAGGTGTCCGGATTGAAGAATCTCAGATTTCATTTATGAAAATGAACCATTAATGAGTCCTATAAAGGAACTATCCGTGCTTACGCTGGCATGCAGATAGAGCCCACTGATATTAAAAACAGATGTTACAAAGCAAGAATACAGCTTTCAAGTGATTGGGATACCTTCTTTAATCAGTTGTTATATCACTCTTTCAGAAATAGTATTCATTGCTACTGCAGCAGTCCTTACTACCATCAAGTCAAATGGGACAGGAACCTATAATAAAATACTACAATTAGCAGTACAAAGGTATCCGCAGTCCTGTGTGAGGTGGCTGTGGATACTATCGAAAAGATTGTTAGTACTTCCCCTCTATAAACAAACACTTGTCTGTGCCAACACGGAACTGTTTGCTTACAAATCCTTTAATGCTACTAAGATTTCAAATGACAAGCTATGCTGCTGTTGACTCCATTCAGATCGGCCTTCCAAAGGAACATTTCCTGGCTAACAGTTACTAAGCTGTTGGATTATACTTGTTTTGAGAGGAATGGTGTATCAAATCATAAGCACGGAGTAAAACAGATAAATCTCAAGTTTGTTTGGGATAGAGTTCATTTTCTTCCTGGTAGCTGTTACAGTGTTTTGTTTTCGATTTAATATGAGAATAATGCTGATAACACACTGATGTTTCAGTTGTTGCTCAGCAGTGCTTGCCCAAACTCAGGGACATTTCCCATGCTCTGCCAGTGAGGAAACGCACAAGAAGCTGGGAGGGAGCGTGGCCAGGACAACTGACCCAAGCTGGCCAAAGGGCTGCTCCATACCACAGAGCACACCCCCAGGCATTCCATGCCCAGTATACAAACTGGGGCAGCTGTCAGGGAGGGGCCGATCGCTGCTCAGCGCTGAGCATCGGTCAGCGGGCGGCGAGTGATTGCAGTGTGCATCACTTCTCTTGTCTTCTGTCTCGTTCCTCCTTTTTGTTACTACTGTTATTACATTTACTTTATTTAAATTATTAAACTATTCTTATCTCAGCCTGCGAGTTTTATTTTTTTTCTGATTCTCCTTCCTATCCCCCTGGGGTGAGGGGACTGAGCAAGCAGCTCTGAGGTGCTTAGCTGCTGTTTGGGTTAAACCAACACAATGTTCAACATCTTACAGGAAAGCAGAACAGTAAAGACATCCTTTTCTTGTATTTATAAGGAGAACTGAATGTCTTAGGTGCATGTCAAAACTGAACTAAATCTGTTACAAACATTGCATTTACAAGCCTTGCATTAGAATTACAAAAAATGACTACTTGTAACAGAAATAGGAAAAAACTTTGAACAGTTGTAATAAGATTCATGTAATGTAGCTCATTCACCAGCCAACATTGTAAAGAACTGGATTAGCTTGATCTCCAATGTGAGGATTAGTATTAAGAATTCTACCACTGTTTTGAACTATAATTTGACTTATATTAGTAATATTTATGTAATACCTCACACTACGAAAAACAATCTCTTCAGCAAGGAAGAATCGTTATGAGCAATCAACAAGTGCTTGAGTACTAGAGGCAATCATTTAGACAGAAAAAAACCCATCAGGAAATGAAAAAAAAGCTTTTTATCTCAGATTAATCTCACTTTATAATGACTTTTTAATTTGAAATTAAGCAATATACAATGCCAGGTCCAGTTTTGATTAGAACCTTGCATGGATAATTGGCATGCAGAAGTCTGAAAACAAATTACTGATCAGTGAACTGTTGAAGAATGCAAATGTGAACTGCAGATATGATTAAGGAATCAGATGAAGATCATCACGCAAGGAGAAAAATAGTCTAAATATAAATTCTGTAGTGGTGTTAGCTATCAAAGACTAAAAAGACATATTTAGATGCAGCTTCCCAGAAAAAAATTAGTACCTAACAATGTCTATAAAACCGTGTGTGTGTACCTTATGTACTAAAATGTGTGAAGAAAAATATTTCTTATGCAAGAAAAGACACATTTTATGAATTTAACTTTTTGCCATTCCAAAGATTTAAGGGACAATAAACACAAAATGGTTGTTCCAATTTACAGACTTCCTAGCAAAGTTACATGTAAACAACAAATAGCCCTACATTTAATAGGAAATTATTACAGTACATTTTGCCAACAGTGTATCAGTGGCCATATTCATTCAATCTTTCCTGAAAGACAGCAGGAGGAAGAAAAACTTAAGGATAAATATTAAATTATATTATTTAGTCAGCGGGGAGGGAGAGATGACAATAATATTGTTTTAAATATATATATTCAAATACAGACCCTTTTTTTCCCCTTGATGGATCTTTTTTTCCCCTGTAAAATTACCCTCCATTTTACTGTGTTCTTCTCACATCAACTGGTACACTGAAAAATGTCTCTATCCAAATATTATTTTTTTTTGTTCCCTTTTGAATACTGCTTGTCTACTGCAGTGCCCTGAACAGTATTATATAACAGCTTATTATAAAAGAGATGTTATAGCCGCTATAAATCAGGATTTTAAATAAACAAAGTAATGAATGCAGGAGATATAAAATTTAAGCCTGTACAGCAAACTTTTTCCCCCTTGAAGATGAGAACTCGTAAAGAGAAAGGATTATCTACATCTGGATTTTAATATACACTCCTGGAACAGCTAGAATGGAAATGCCTGTTTAGGATGGGAACAAAATGTTCAGAGAGGCAAGGAATTGCTCCAGCTTGAAACAGTCACAACATTCCATAGGAGTTTAGCTGAACGGGTACAGAACCAAGCCCTTGGGTTTAGTATTTCGACAGAAAAGAAATTCAAATTAGAATAGAAGCCTAGTTTCAAAATCCCTGGGCACCCATGTATATTTACAGTGCCTGTGGTATGAATGCTGGCTATTCCTCCTCCACCTTTTTCCTGTGGGTCATAGTACAGAATTCTCTGGTTCTAATTGAAAAAAAAATTAACACAGGGCTGGGGGCAGGTAAAGGCAATTTGCTATTTTCCAAGAAGGAAGGACATATCATGGTAAACAAAGTAAGAAACTTAGCACAGAACTCCTTCAATACACCAAGAATCATGTTCTTGATTTAAAACAAAAAGAAATGTTCAGCAGTACATTTCCATCTCAGCTTCCTCATAAAGCTAGTTATATATATATATGTGATACTTCTGAACTAAACTATCCATCATAATTGAAAATCCACATTAAAGAAAAATGCTTTCCACTTTTCACTTAGTGATCCTAGGTTGGACCTTGCAGATAAACTGAGATTTTAAAGGTGACTCTGAAATATGAATTTTAAATGCCCTTTGAGGATACGAACAGATAGTATAGTGCACTGATGTTCTGAAAATGATAAGCATTGTACTATTCAAAATACAGCATACATATAAAAACTGATGGCAAAGGCCACTAGTTCATTCCTATTTGTTCAAGTCTTATTACCAGATGGGCCAATAGCCAATATGAGCTTTCCCACAATCTTAACTTTGCAGATTTTGAAGGAAAACAAACCCCTGGCCCTCACACAAAAGCTGCCAAAAACTAGGGAAGGAGATATTTATTGTTTGATGTCTGCATCTGAATAACCTGAACTCAGGTGCTTTGAATCACATATTTGGTAGCACTGCATTTTGGAAGCAGATTCCCAATTTGCTTCCTTTTCACATTTCAAAAGGAGGAAATCATCAAAATTTCTATGTGCATGAGTTTTAATTGGTTTGAAAGACTATTTTGGTCAAATAAAAAATTAGGCCTAAACACAATTTTAAATAACGTCTCCTTTCTTGATTTAATTAAAGGAGAAGAACCATATACCAAGCCTTTAGAGCAACGACAACAAAGGAAAATACAAATTGAATGTTGACAAAACATTTTTGCAACACCATTTCTGAAAGGGATTTTTTTCCCCCAACGTGTTATTTTTTCAGAACTTTGCCTTTTACTTGGAATTAAATGGCATTTCCCATTTCTTCTTGTGCTAGTTATATGCCAGATAGGTGAGATGCAGGGAACCAGGCCTCCTTTTCAGAGCTCCATTACCGGGACAACTATCCATTTGGTTAGATTACCACTGAAAAAGTTACTCATTTCCCCATGATTCATGTTTTGTGTTGGCAAATAAGGATAATGATGTTAACCTCCTACGGAAGAACTGGACTTCATGAAACCGTTATTAGCATTCTTGCTAAATAATTGGTGCACTGCCTTGGATAAAACTTGCTTAATCTGCATGAGAACATGAATAAAGACTCAAATATCTTCAATATTCAGCTCTTCCAAATCTCAGCTTCAAAGCCCTATCTGGACCACTGAGATGTGAACGTTATTAAGCATGCAGACCAAGGAAGAAGAGAAAAAAAATGAAATAGAAACAGCCCTCAGCTTGAGTCACAGCACTTTTCTAAGCCATTTTCATGTTCACTCTCACTTTATCTGAGATAGACTCTTTGCCCAAGTGATCTTCAAAACAGGATTTAGATGTCACTCTGCATAGACTCAGAAGGAATACTGGTTTTGTCTTTGCCTTTATCACTAAAATTCTTCCTCTGACTTCTCAGATTCTTCTCCTTATGGACACTGAAATATCATAGCTCTTCTGCAATAATGCAAACAAGCCCTCTTGGCATTTAGCTAATCTGTACTGAAAAGGTGTGAGGCAGTGTTTCACCCTGTGCCTTTGCATCAGACCCCTACCAATTCCCTGATTTTAGGTCTCAGCTGGTCACCCATGCAAACTGTCCAGCACTGCACAGAGGAGATGATCAAAAAGAGCCGATGCATTTTACAGCACATACATGTCAGTACATCTACTTGGCTTCACGTCTTGGACATTCCTTCCTAAGTGCATCTGAGACATCATGCCAATTCAGTGAAAAAAAAAGGATAATACTCTGAGGAGCTCTGCTTGAGAAAGCTGAGTAGGTAGTGAGCAACCATATGAAATAAGTTGATGGCATGAGTCCAAATCTTGCAGGACAGGTGTCTAATCATACAATTTAAGCGTACACACATGCAGAGTATTAATTGGCACCCAAGCAGGCAGTTTCACGAGGGAGGCCAAGAATTCAATCAACCATGGGAAATAAACTAACCTCATGCTTAGAAATTACTCCCACAGAACACGACTGAAATACAGTGTGTTAATAACAGGTAGTAGCGTTGTGTTAGTTGTGTTTGCTCTACAACAAGTAGCAGGTTTTGTCTCAGCAGTTTTCAAAGAAGAGCACAAGTCATTAGAACGTGCTCTTGGGAGTTTGAGACCCCTCCTCCTCCGTTTGCCACAAACTTCCTGCACTTCTTCACCTTAAGAAAGTCACTTTCCAAACAGCTCAGATTCCTATCCCAGTCTTTGAAATAACTACTCAATCCATAAAAATTAGGCTCTTGAACCTCCCACTACTTGCCATTCCCTGCCAAAAGCAGATGGCAGTAGTTTAGTACTTTGACAATGTTAAGGTACATAAGAATGTGGATAATTATGAGGAATTATGAGGCATTCATGTGGTACTTCAATGAGAACAATATGAATCCCTTACATACTTTCCAGCACATTTAAAGACAAGATTAAATCAGTATTAAAAAAAACCCCATATTTTGTGAAAAAGTGAACTAGAATCTTATTTCAAAATACAATATTTTACGATATGCAAAACAGCTTAGTTCAGAATTTTCAGTACGTAATTGTGCAAGATAAAGATATGACAGGGTGATAGATTTTCACCCAGCGTGTTTTCCTTCCCGATTAGTAACTGAACACAACTTTTGACACCCAGCTTGGACAGCAATGGACTACTACAGAATAGATACTTGTGTGCCACAGGACTGTTCACTGCTGGCAGAAGTCATGTACAGAACTGTAAAAAGATGTTTTGCCAGCAGCACATGCTGCTGACTGAAACTTGTAGGATACGAGTTTCATTTCTCAGTGTGAATTGCTTACTAAATATTTTTAGATGCTTCTGAAAACAAATAAAATGTTGCACAATACCAGGTAACATCTTGAAAAAAACAGCCCAAACTCCTGCCATGTTATCAATCAGTATGTTTTCCTTCAGTAGTTTAAAAAGAATTGATCATAGAGCATCAGAATGACCAAAAAAATGAGAAGACATTCCCTCTGGTATTTCCTCTAGGCATTTAAGATCAAACAAGATTTATGCTCCTTTTTTCCCCACAAAATTTCATCACCAAAAGCTAATAGCAAGAGCGAACTTTTTATATCAAAATATATTATCATCTCTGACATCAAGGGGTCATTCTTTGCATGCAGACAGGACAATTCACCCCACAACTTGCAGGAGAAGTAAAAAATATGTATGTAGAAGATTAAAGCAGTTTCTAAGGAGATTTGTATTTAAATACTTATTTGGAACTAGCATTAAAAAAATGGTGCATGCAAATTATTGTCAAATCACAGCACCAACATATGAAATTGGAAGTTCTGTGTATTCTGAGGGTTCAATTCAAACTGTTGATTGTGAGTAGACCAAGCCTCATTTGCAGCCTTCATTATTTCCTATGTCATTGCCATTGGAGACACAGAAGTTCATAAATCACATCGGATTCTTAAATTACTTAGTATTATTTAAAAGTATAGAATAGATTTTCCCCCTATTTGATAAAAGAAAAATGAGAAAGAATTTACCCCGCTAAGGACCAATGCCAAGTTTGACAAGTGTTCATCTCTGAGATAGACTACTTTTAAAATGGAGAGAAAGAATAAAGAGCAGAAGCACAACAATAAAAGCACTGAATGCATCTAAAAGAAAATAGCTTTCAGTTGATGTGCAACTCTCTGATTATATTTCCACCATCAGTCAAATCCAGCCCCTTCTGCAGATGTTTATTCTTTTCTCTCCTGTTTGGTTATTATGGTTCATTATGTTGAGGGACTAAGCTGATTGAAATGTTCATGGAGATGACTGCTGCAGTAAAACGTGTAAAGCAGGAAAAAAAACAGGAATGCAGGGAGGGCAGGAGGAGAGGGAGCTTTTTGTAACTCGATAGCAGTGATTGCTGCATCAGAAACAGTGCAAAAGAAAGAGGGGGGAGGCTAAATACATGGCTTTTTAAAACAACAATAAATCATACGCCATATATAGGCCAAAAATGAAAGAGGCTCTGTGTTCAGATGTAAACTTCTGGCAAGACCTGGTTTGTTGTCAGGTTCCCAGACACAAAATAGACACTCTGTTCACTTAGCATGAAGCCCTGCAAGAAGCGGGGAGCTCTGGAGACTCTTGGCTCTTCTCAAGTCTCATTAGGTCTGCATATTAATGACTTGCAGCAATAGAAAGGGGCCCTGTGGCAGCCTCCTCTTCCCCTGGTGCCTGGGTTTCCCATCGTTAAGGGCACAGTGACTACAGCAGCAAGGAAACAGGGGATGTTAACAGAGCAGGGGGGTGAGGCAGCACTGCTGTGACAGTACGGGGTCCCCTGCCCTGGTATCTTTTAAGATGGGGGTCAGGGAAAACAAAAAAAGGACAACTGGCAGTATTCTGTATGACACACTTACACCAAATCCTTGTACATGACAGAGCACGGAGGAAACAAGGGGGAAGAAATCACTGTATTGAACCAAGATGTACCAGACCTGTGGAGGCTGTGGTAGGGAAGAAAGCACAGCATTTGTGGCTAAAATGCAGTGTGAGGGTGAGCGTGAATTCTAATGCACCAGCTCTGAACAAATGTCCCTTTCAGAAGCAAACTGACAGTATGAGAGCAAAGACAGCAAGCCCTGCACAGGGAAATAACACTGCAACATATATATTTTCTAGATGATTCACATCATAGTCTTTTAATGCCTTTCTTTCCTGTCAGGAGAGAAAAAATGTATTTAGTAATACCTTAGGCTTATTAACATGGAGATCACTTGCACTATATGGTGCCTCAATTTGAATTAAAAAACAATCCTCCAAAAATGCTAAGGTATTACATATTCAGAACACCCAATGTGTCTCCACTGATCCCCAGCAAAAAAACCCTCACTGTCTGGCTGTCATTCAATCACTGGGCTCTTTCTTTCCCTTGGGAACTCCCCCTTCACTTCCCACTGCCATGCCAGCTGAAGTGCCTACTAAACAAAGTTACCTAATGCTCTGAAATTCTGCAAATCTGCCACAGAAAAAAAAATGTACTATGAAATGTACCAACGACTGTGTTTTAATGTGCAGGAAGTTTTGCTACAGTGAAAGATGCAGTATAACACACCAACCCCCACCCACAATCAAATGAATAGAATAAACTCTACCCCATGAACAAAAGAGGTTCAAAACTGCCTCCTTGTCCAGGTAACTGGAGCAGCAAGCTGACTTAAACCCAGCCTCCCACACAATATGCTCACCTTATTTATGCCTCTCTTGCATTATATTCCTATAAGTAACTGTTCCTTCTAGTGTCTCTACTTAAAGATCTGCTATTTCCATTCTCTTATCAGACTTACCAGAGGATTGACCTCGATTAGTGGCATCATGATCACTGTCTCCTTGCTCACTGTCTCCATGACCACTGTCCTTAGAGCTTACTATGTCTGCTTCCTGGAATGCAGAACTAGACACAGAAACATCTTTACATTAGAATAAACATGAAAGGGGAACTCATAAAACATTCTTCCGCCATCACATGGCCAAACCCGGTGCTGCATCCCCCCACTCCTCCCTGCTGCAAGGCTTCTGCAGAGGTGCTCTGCCCACCATAAACCAAACCAGGAATTTTCAGACCTTGGGAGTCTGGCTGGAAGGGACAGGAAGGCCTATTACTCTGCCTGGGTTTCATGTAGTCGGTGTAAATAATTTGGTAACATTTACTTAAGCTGGACAGCTGAATTTTAACTCAGCGAGACAGTATCTTCTAGAAGACCCTACAGAAGCATGTTCATGAGTATTTGAAGCATGTTTTAGACTAATACAAACTGAGATTCTGTTTTCTTTTCAGTCGGTTTCAAATCCAGTTCAGAAAAGCCGTAATTCAAACTCATTTAGCCAACTGTGTCTTATTTAATATGTCTACAGACATTAGACTTCCCACTGCTTTACTACTCTGTTACATTTGCAGTAAACACATTTCTGCACCCCATTCAGACTTGCTAAAGCATGTGTAAGGAAACCAAGGCTAAGGAGTTCCTACCTGTTTACTCGTCGGGGTCTGTCAACTAGATAACTGAGCTCAGCACGCTGATGTTTCGTCTAGGAAAAAAGAAAATATTGGGAAAGATTTTTAACTCTTGATATTTCTGTAACCAAGGGAGCTGCTCAGGATGTTCACTATAAATGGTAATGCTTAGCTGCAAGTAGGCCTACACAATCTGTTTCTAGAATAGAAGGAGAAAAAAACCCCAGCTCTTAGTCATACAGATGGGAAGGCACGAGTGATTTTTTTCTGGGGTTTTTGGGATGAGATTCTGACGTTTTCTCACAGTGCACACTGTTGAGCATCACAAGGACTCCCACAAAAAATTAGCATAACTATTTCTATACTCATGGACTACTTAGTCTGAGGAAAAAAAAAAAAAAACACTTATTGTAATCTAGTTCTCAGCCTGCTTTTAATTTCACTGTATAAAAATAGTGAGAGACAGTACTGTTATTGTACTCTAAGGAAAAAAAATACATTGAGATACCCTCAAGTCATTAAAAAGGTCAGCAGAAGAGTTTTATAGACATTCCTAGGCAAGGTCAAGCTTACAATCCAATATTAGTAAAACATAACTCTTTAGAGCATGCCATTCAAACCACCTTTTCCAGACTGGACAGCATTCAAGTTTCAGTTAAGAGAGAACGTGATGTTTTCACTAGTGAATAAGCAAAGAGATACTGAGAAAAAAGTATAAGCTAACCCAGTGCAAAATGATTAATGGGAAAGTAACATGGGGGAATATATGCTTTAATATAAATTCTCTACACACCAGGTAACACAACATAGGCAACATGTTTAACAGGAGAAAACATTAGGTCTCAGCATATAATTTTACTGAAACACTTGCTGCTTTCCTTTGCAAGTTCAGCTTTGGTGTTATAAAGAGCTGTGCAGATAGAGTAAAGAAAAGTCAATTAATAAACCCTAATTCACAAATTAATTAAAGCTCCTGCTAACTGTAGAGATTGTCACAGTCCCAGAGGGAGTTTCCCCCAAAGCCTTACTTGCACACGTGGAGATTTCGGGAAGGAAAAAAGACACGGGTTTAATGTCTCCAGAACACGCTGTGATTACACCCCACCTCACTCCAGCCCTGTCAGCTGCAGAGACTCTGCGAAGAGCCGTAATCCCCACCCCCCTCAACCCGCAGGCGATCTGCTCACAGCTAACGCTGCCTCAGGGGGATTTTCGTGCCCTGGCCGGGGCCAGATTCCTTCAGAGGCACCGGGATGGGGACGGGGGGGCAGCAGGGGGACACGCTTGGCTGCAACAGCTGCTGAGCCCGGCTGGGAGGCAGCCGGCGGGGCGGGGGGTCTACCCCGCACTCCCCTCTGAGACCCAAGGGCTAAAGCCTCCCGAACAGGAGAGGGCGAAGAGAGAAGGCACACGGATGGTTAAAAGAGAAAAGAGGAGGATGGGGAATGCAAAGCGTTTTTCCCGCCAGGGGAGGAGGAACGGGCGCTCCAGGAAAGCGGCCCGGGGCTTGGGGAAGGATGCTTGGGGATGGCTTGAGGATGAAGCCTAGCGGGAGGAGGGAGGGATGTGGGGTGGCGGGGGGTGCCGTCCTTACCTCGCTGGACAAGATGCTGCCGTTGGAGATGATGTCGGGCTGCTGGTCGGCGTAGCCTGTGACGATGGCCCCGCAAGGGTTGTGCTCGGCGTCGGTGCTGCGAGAGGGGCTGCAGGGCTTGAGGAACATCAAGTCGGTCTTGGCGGACTCGGGGGTGAGGCAGACCTGGTAGCAATAGTTCTGGTTGTGGTGGTGGGAGCCGAAGCTGCCCGACTCCTCCACCGGCACCTGCGCCGGGTTGCTGGGCACGTTGGAGCTCTGCACTAGCATGATGTCCGACTTGCTGAGCTTCTTCTTGCGGGCCCGCGCCTGCCGGCTGCAGCAAGGGCAGCAGCAGCAGCAGCCCAGGCAGCAGTCGCTGGCCAAGCAGGTGTAGATATTGAGCTTCTTCTCCTTCTGGCAGCGCACGGCCAGGACGATCATGGCCAGCAGGAAGATAAAGGAGACGGAGCCCAGGGCGATGATGAGGATGAGGGTGAGGTCAAGCGAGGTATCCCCCCCAGAGCGGCTGGGGCGATGCTCTCCAGAGCCGCC